>JARWCS010347765.1:0-11213 GCA_034783895.1 Geukensia demissa | reverse complement strand
ATTTGTAAGGGAAATACTAGTAGTTACTTATCCCTGTGCCTTTTTAATCCCAGGTTAAAACGATTGAATTAAATGGGGAAGTCAGTCATCTATTGATGGAGGATGTAAACGTTCTCAGGCTTATTTTATTTTATGCATATTATGTCACTTATCAATTATAAACATCTATTGTTATGTTGATGAAATTGCAAATGAATTTGTTATATTGGTATCATATTAATAAATGTTTTAATATATTTTTTGTAAAATATATATTAGTTGATTCCGGAGTTAATTTGAGTTTATTCCGAGATGAGTCCGACTATTACAAATGATTGTTGACATTTTTATTTTGTGACTAACTTCCGGATTACCTGCGGCTGTTAATTTCGTTGATTAATCAGTATGTGTAATTAGAATACAAAAGAAAGATAATAACTATCAACCGTTAAAGACAGACTACAAAATGGTACACACTGAGCGGGATGCTGTGTAAGGAAAAGCAAGTTTACCTGGCCAAATTCAAATCAAATTAAAATGGCGGTCGTTTTGTTTACCTGGATTTTTATAGGAATAAGCATAGACTTTAGTAATTCACAAATTTTTACCCCACCACCGCCAGGTGAGAAACCAGTGATTTCAAATGGTATAGTTTATAATTTAAGACACGTACCAGTAGAATGCCGTGAACCACGTGTCCTAGAAGCAAGAGAAATTAGATATGGAATGGTTCTACCTGTCAACTCAAAAAGAGCTATCATGAAAATTTATAGTCCATACAAAGTTCATGGAAACCTAGAAGTACCACCTAGTACATGCTTATACATAGAGCCAGGTGTGACCCTATATTTTGGTCCAGGATATGGAATGATAGTTAACGGAACATTGATAGGAAGGGTAAGATATAGTTCCAGTTTCTGGAGAAATGTTAGCATCCCAGTAACTCAATATTTCGTCCTATAACAAAATCGGCCTATGCCAAATCTGCCCATAACAAAAATGGTCCATAGAACCTAATTTTATTGGATTGAAGGGATATTGTTACTTACAATGTACATGTATATTTATAATTCAAATGCTGTATTAATTTTTGCCTATAGAATACATTCTTCACTTGTTTATTGTTGAAATTAGTTTATCAGAATAATAACACACTTTATCATTACATGTATATCATTTATTGTATGAAAAGTTTATTTTAGATATTTATTTATCAAGTATTTGCTTTTCTGAATAAACCTACTTTAAAACACTTTCTAACAACAAAAGCATTAAATTAATTATTTTACAACTTTCTCCAATTTTTATGACCATTAAACAATTACATAATTAAGTTAATTGGATTATTACAATACATTCATCAGTTACATGGGGCAGTACACATTGATAATTTGATTACACTATTATAATTTAGTTAACCAGGCTTCAATTAATTGGAACTTTTAAAAGACAACAGTTATTACAGGTTATAATACATGACACAGGTCTGTTTAATTGATGTAAAAGTAATAATAAAATAAGAAAAATGGTTTATTAAGTTTCACAAATCAGATCTACAATAAATATATAACCACATAAAATTACACTTCATAAAGAATAAAATAATAAAACACCTATAAAAAATGATACCCAGCAAAATTTGACATACAAGACATAGAATAAATCTTATAGTAGAAGTAGAAAGTATATATCTATATAAAGGACAAGTTTAAAAAGCAAACAGAGTCTGAAAGACACTGATGATTTAAAAATTAAAATACTTTAAAAACAATTATAAAAAGAATGAATATCGAATGTGTATAATCTTACAAAAGTTAACATGTATATGTTTGTAAATTACACATTTTGGATTGCTGTCTTATAGACAATCATACTACATCATATATTTCTCCCAGATTAAGAACAGAAAATTAAGGGACACACTCTTTCATAAATCTATGCTGTGATGTAGAGTTAAAATTGCAACATTTAACAATTAAAAACAACAACAAACAAACAATGAATAATTATAACTTGTAATTTGTGCTGTTCTATATATCCTCTTCATGGATTATTCAATTTACTCTTGATTTTTAACTGCCTCTCATTCAATTAGTTGCAGCTCACACTAATTTCCTTTAGATGTTGCATTTGTTAACATTGGTAAATTCATTATATGCTGTTTATTTTCAATTTCTGATATGATTTTATCTATTTGCCCCACAGCTTGAAAGTTCTGAGCGTGATGACAAATGGAGCTTTGATTTTAACTCCAATTTTTAATTTGAAAATTCGCATCATATGATATAAAAGAAGATAGGAAAACCAAGGTCAATAGAAATACATTTTTATAACAAATACTTTAAAATTTAAACAAAATCATATAAGTAGGCTGATTTTGTTGTGGGCCCATTCTGTTATGGACCGATTTTTTTAAGGGCCAAAATATGTATTTGAGCATCCCTAATACACGTATTACTAATTTTATTAACATTTGCAAACATAAAGCGAGACTCAATTATCCTGTTAGCACACCCAGATGCATACAGGATGTGCCACATCTAACATGTCAAAGACACATCTTTATGACAGGAAAAAAGTTTACAAGAAAATCCCCTTAATTGGTAAAGAATGCAGTTGCTTTATGTAATTGGCCCAGTGACAGTTGTTGCATAATAATGTCACCCCTTACCCAAATCTTAGATCTACTACAGATGTTCATGTATTCATAATTTAAAATTCAGTAAGCAATGCATTAAATGATTTTAAAACAAGCCAGACAAGTCCATGGTCAACAAAATAAAATGGTAGACAAAATATGCAAAACAAAACACTGAAAACTAAATCTGGAATAATATGAACCCTACGAAAAAGGGTGAGTTCAGGTGCTGTAGAAGGGTTAGCAACTCCTGCTCCACTAATGTCACCTATTGTGTTACTCAGTAGACAAAGCAGGTGTTGAATCACAACCTGTATAGGACCCCCTGTGACCAGGGTTTTTAGAGGGTCAGTTTTACTGATGAGATCTCCATATTATTTTTATTTACATTAATTTTTGTAAGTTAATCATGGATAATCGAGCTGAGTGAGTTGGCAGTGGTAAGAAATGTGGTAAAAACTTAAATTTATTCTATAACACTACGAGGTAAAAACAACTTTCATCAATATGGC
The DNA here is from genome assembly GCA_034783895.1 of Geukensia demissa. Classification (NCBI taxonomy): domain Eukaryota; kingdom Metazoa; phylum Mollusca; class Bivalvia; order Mytilida; family Mytilidae; genus Geukensia; species Geukensia demissa. The sequence continues at coordinate 8,084 of JARWCS010347765.1, read as the reverse complement.
AGCCAAAAATTTAGTATCAATAGGACACACATAGGTTGTCAACTGGTCATGCTGGTAGAAAGTTTGAAGTGGTTTTCAAGTTTGAATGCTTGTTAATTCCCTTCAGACAAAATAAATGATTAGAATTTTTGACAATCATATTTCTTATATTCAGCCAGAACTGGAATAAACTTGCCTGCTAGAAAACTTTTATTAAGAAATAAAAGAAGAATAAAATCAGCAAATATACTTGATGTATGCCCCAGAAATTGTCTACATTCAATAAGATATATAAGACTTTTTAAAAACTTCTAAACAGTTTTTGTTATTTTGTTTTAATATCTTAAAATCTTGTAAATTTGTGTGAAGAAAAAGTCAACTTGAGTATAAATTAGTTTTTGTTACACTGTACACACATGAGATGGACATATATTGAATAAAAAAATATTATTACACATGTTTTTTTGCACTAGAGTTATTTGATTACAAAAAAATTTTGTTGCATATTGAGATATTATTATCTCATACAAAATAAATAACAATCTTATACATGAATTATATTTATTATAGTACTTTTTAAAAACCCATTTCAAGATAATGGTTATCATGTTTTCTTTTAAATTACAATTCCACCAGCTGGGTTCTTTTTCTGCTTGCTATTTATAGTTTTTCATAAAAAGTATCAGTATCATAGGCAAAATCTGTCCTGAGATTTTAAGAAAGAATGGGGAGTGTATTAGCTGATATTAAAACCATTCATATGGCTTCAATAAAGATTATGGAATTATATCTGAATTAAAATGTATAGTGATTTTAATGCACATGTACATGTATATACATTTTTGTAGATATTTGGTCATATATATATATTTTCAAGGTATTTGTCAGTCTCACAAATCTTTGTATAATATATAACTTTAAAGTATAAGAAAAATAATAAGGGAGAATCATTTATGTCTGACCATGCAAATTTTATGGAAGTCTGCCATCTATGAAAAAAAACTCATTCTAAAGTACATGTACATGTAAAGTAACTTATTGAAATCAATATCAACTATTGATTGAAATATATTAGGCACATTTATTTTTTAATTTATAAGAGAATTTTTTTTTAATGCAATAGTTTCAATCAGCGACCAGATTGATAGATTGATTGTTGTTTAATGCCCAGTGGCAAATTCTGTATTTCATGCATATTCAGGATGAGAACAAGTTATCAAACAATAAATAACAAATATCTAAATCTGCTGTTGGTTATCCAGATCAACTCAATTTTGAATCTTGGTGACCCAAAGTAATTCATGGTGGCCAATCGCTGACAAAGCAAAGGAACATGCTTGTCTAGGCCCACTGAGAAGCCAGCTGTTTGGTCTGCTTTCATTTCTGTCGGTATTTAAAGCTGCTTTTCTCTGTATATAAATAATGTAGTAAACATGATCTACAAGACTGTCCATATTTTTAAAAATTTATCAGTAAATGAATAAATGCACTGTCTTTTTAAAATGTTTTAAACTCATCACTGTGCACATGTATAAGAATGGATGTGAAAAAAACTACATTTAAAAGAAAGGTCATAAAACTTTTTATTACACCTATTCAACTATGACAGTGTGGGAATTCCGACAGTTCATCAACCCACCATTTGATACACTTCAAAAGAAATTCATACACAATGCCTTTTAAATGAAGTCTAAATGCAATGCCCTATTACAATGTATTTTAAGTATTACAGTATTATCACAGTAATTTACAGTTTTTATGAAAGTCACTGTCTTTTAGAAATCATTAGGTCTCATTTATCTTTATAAACATTTAGTAGGAGATTTGAACTAAAAATATACAAAAAATAGAAAAAAAGCAGTTTACTTTTTTGTATCATATTTTGGTGCAGTTTTTTGTTTCCTAGAGGACGAATGGCTTCAGTGGTGTCATCGTTTTAATTTTATGAATGAATTGTCAGATCAACTTTGAGTGCCAACCTATGGCATGTCATGGTTTTCAGCTTTTTTTATTTACCGATATGTGTGTTTAGAATATAGGATTATATTCATTATTTTTAAGCATTAAGCCTAGTTTTCAGACTTGTCTGACACAATATTATTTTACAGAAATATAAATTGAAGTATTGATTTAAACTATAAACCCCTGAAATTATGGAAATGGCTTCATTTCTGGTATTGATCATGTTAGATGTCCCTTTTATGCTGAATTTGACTGGAATGGCTGCTTTAATTCAGGTTTATTAAGAAATAAGTACTGTCTTTATTATGTTTGGATCTTGGACTGGATGTAGAATGAAATTTTACGGGATTAACTCGAGAATGACAAAAGTAAAATGTCAAATTCAAACTATAAGTCCTTAATGATGTATGTAATTATCATGATTATCAAACTTAAAATCATTCCATTTGTATTCAAAGTTCATGAACCACTGTTGGAGGAACAGCCATACAGACAAAATTTAGACTGGCTCATCAGATGGGAAATTTACAAAGTAATTGATGTGGCCTTAATGTTTGTGCATTTCAAATGTCAGTTTGGTATAATTTACTTTTATTCAGATGGGTCAGGGGCATTATACACTGTATAAGTTCTTGTGTTTTACTCAGGAAACAAATATACAACAGGTACAAATTTTGGTCAAATTTTTTTCAAGGTTACAAAAAAATAAAAAGCAAAATCTGTCAGGTCAACCCACCATTTAGGGTTGAGGTAGATGAAAATATACAAATTAAATGATAAAATGTAATATGTGGTAAATGTAAAGAAAATTATACCATAATCTGGCAAGAAACTGCCAAAAAGCGTCAACAAGGTATTCATACAGTGTGGAATCCAACTCATTGTAATGAGCTGTATGAATTGACCTTATCTTTTGCACATGTCCAGAAACATATTAAAAAAATCTGATCAGTCCCACTATAGTAAAAAGCACAAAAATGGAAATCTTGGTGGGTTTAAACAAATAATGGTGAGTCCAGGACTCGCCTAGACAAGTTACAAGTATCTGGGATGTGTAAGTGTTAAAAATCTTCAAACCATAGATATTATTATAGGGCAGTGAGGAAAAAGGTGGGAGAATTACAATGACCAAAGATCCAGAAAATGACGATCTAGTGGGTGCCAGTAAACCATTTCCTACAGATGCTCGACTTATGGATGGTAATACCACCCGTGATGGAAAATTGGAACTTTTTTATAATGGCCGTTGGAGAGGAGTTTGCACAAATTATGTCAAGTATGTTTCATGGAAAATATTCTAGTTTCTAATAGTTTAATGAGAAACCAGGGCCTGTCTTATTTCTACATACACTTTGAAGATATAAAATTATTATGGAAAAAAAATAATTTAAAGCAATTCCAGTTAAAAAAAAATTATATATACATTATACATGTAATATACATGTAATATATAGTTAATAAAATAATGTTAAATTAAAGAAGAAAGGTATTAAAGGGGTAAAATTATTATGTATTAATTAAAATATATATCTATATACTCATCATTGAGAAATTAAATGCATAATTTAAGTTCTTACACAAGCTCATGCATGAAATAATACATCAATTAAAATTTTCGGTAATATTTTTGCAATTATAGATTGAAGCATTTGAGATCAGGTGTACAGTTTATAATTGTTTGTTGTACAATGTTTTCAGCAGATGAATCTCATTCAGAGACAACAAGTAGGTTCAATTGAGACAAATTTCAAGTTTGTAAACTTGTGAATTTTAAGATAACTTCAATATATATGTATTGCTATTTGTTAAAGCATATTCTGAACTTGTTTTCCAGCTTTACAGAAATTGATGCCAACGTCACCTGTCGTCATCTAGGGTTTGTTTGGGGGAATTTTACATATCATTCCTTCTCTCGAAACAAGACAGAATACATTATGTTCGAGAAACCAGGATGTACAGGAAGTGAAGACAGTCTGTTTGATTGTCCAGGCAAAACTGGAATAAAAGTTGGACTCCATATCTGTGGTATGTTATGTGGTGGGGTTATTCTGTTTCTTAATAGGGAATTACACTGCAATTCCTCAATGATCAATTTTTTATTTTGATTTCCGTGTTTGTTGATTTTACCCCAACCAGTATTAGTACCATCTACAGATGCATGAATATTGTTGTCCCAACCCAGTGAATTTGACACCTAATTGGTGTTCCCATCAATCTGGTTGTGTATAAATTGTCTCCCTTCCTTTTTGGAAGTTATCTCAGTTTAATGGGATAAATGAACAAATTGGTTATTTATTCATTAATATCCTGGCAGAAACTCATTGTGAAATTACAAATTTACATGTAGTTTCCACAAAAAACAATAATTCCATCTTAAAAAGTTTTTGTGGTTTAATAATTCAGTAAAATATGTCTCAGATTACAAAGTTTTTTGTTTATTTACTGGTAGCAAGAACAAATTTGAATTGTTGAACAATGAGGGGAGATAACTCAATATATTGACCAAAGTTCTGTTAGTGCCCATGAACTTAATATTGATAGAAATATTAAGGTAATACAAATATAAAGCTTCTTTATCTAAAGATTTCCATTAGTAATAAAAAATACATATAGTTGAATTTTGATGTAATCAGAAATTAAAATTCACTTCAGGGAGATAACTTTGATTCTTTGAATAGTTGAAATGGATATAAATGGGGAATATATATTATGTACCTCACTGTTTATGCCAAAAAGGACTAAGAAAATTTTCAGGTCTTAAGTACAACAATTGGACTTAAACAATGGTGGAATGCCACTTTTTAATTTCTGTGTAAATTGTTGTAAATTAATAAGTGTGATCTCTTTTACAACATAACTTTCATTTCTTATATAACACACCAAATTAAAAATTAGTATCAACAACAAAAATCCACACAAATCATTTTAAAATTTCCCCCCTTATTTTTGTACAATTTCTATATTTAGATAATCTTAAACTTTACAGTGATGATTTTATTCCAATATGTAGCTGAATTCCTGTTTGAAGTCTTGATTGACCATTGCTTCTCCAGCAAAATCAACCCTCACTTAAAAAAAAAGTCAGGAAAAAGTCCCCCTTACCATATGTTGGAATTTTTTGCAAGTTGAATGTTCAGTATTGTCAATGATAGTGCAGGTGAATTTTCTTTAAAAAAGTAACTGACTACACGTAGGAGGATATGAAGTTTTCAAGTCTATAAGAAAAACCCAAAAAGCATTACAAAATCAAATTCAATTGTTGTACCTTATCTTACAAATTTTCCTTATGCAGATTGTATCTGTTTTACTGTATGCAGATTTTGATCGACCTACATACAATAAATATTAGAAGACAGATGAATGTTCGGTTTTCTTTCAGATGGACAACAGTTGGTAGGTTTTGAATGTGCTGGATTACGACCTGATCTTGCAAAGGCAAACTGGCGAGGTTTAGAGTTGTATAATGTCACAGTGGAGGCTCAGAAATTTGGAAACTTATACTACAATAGAACTCTTTCCTGGCTAGAATATCTAGATGTATCCTATGCTGGAAAAGATATATACAGAGGTGATGGACATGTACATGGGAGAGCTTCCATTAGTGCCAGTCCATATGTTCCATTAATGAACAACATTACAGTAACACATGGAGCTTATGATGGTCTGAATATGACAGAAGTTATTGGTCCTATTCACATTGCTAACAGCACCATTGCACACAATAGAGGTAATAAAGTTCAAGTTAGTCATGTATGAATTTTCTAATTAACAGAAACTGTGGGTTTTAGCAAGGACCAGACCATGTATCTTTTTTAAATCGGGAGCTAAGTTGATTGTTGAATTTTTCAAGATGTGGCCAGGGGATGTGATGCAGTGTTTTAAGATATTGATAATAAGACTTATATAAGTCTTAATAGATATTAGCTGATGCATCCATTTTATGTATATATGACATTTGGTTTACATGGTTTAATGATACAGTAAGAACTGTTTTGAAAGACCTCTGCCTTGAGATAAACCTCTTTTGGATGACCCATCAAAAGTGTCACTGCATAATTACATGTAGATAAACCTCTTTTGAGGACCACCTGTCTTGAAAGACTACATTTTAATGGCAGACAGGAAGATCTCTCAAGAGGAATCCCATTGAGTCAGTTTTTTTAGGGAATAACAAGTAATCTTTTTTCATTTTTTTTTTTTTATCAAGGAAAAAATGAAAAATTGATGTATATTTGTATCATATGTATAAATAATAATTTATTTCCAATTAGGTTATGGTGTATATACAGAAACAGGTATTGGACGTGTCCTAATCAACATGACAGACATAGAAAATAACTGGGGTGATGGTATGAAAATGTACATGAAGAACTACACCATTTATGATTGGGATCTCAAATTCCCATCATCAGGATCATTCTGTAGAGCTGCAGTCTCTGCTTCACCAAATTATCCATTCTTTGTATATGAAAACATCATTGATTCTGAGGGGAATAAACCATTTGATGGTTATGATTGTTCAAGAGTGAGTTTACGTAGATAAATAAGGATATGGGGTAAATGTCATGGAGACAATACTCCATTTCCATAACAGAGGAAATCATAGAAACTAGAGGTCCTCACAACTGAGGAATCCTTCTCCTTGTTACAAGCTCTAGATCACCCCGAACAAGTAAAACATGTATACATAAAAATAAGCTAATTTTGCCTCAATGTTATAAACATAAATGCATGTCCTATAGCATACCAAAAGCTCTACAAATAAATGTATATTTAATCATTTGCATTGTAACATGGGGTAGTTCTGAACTTAAGTTCTATGAGTATTGCAGTTTTAATTTTGATTTAATACATAAACATGCAATATAACAATAGTTTGGGATTTGAATGTTGAAACAGAGTCTATGAGCCATCAAAAACTTAAATGAAAAACATCTACAGGTAACATGAAAGCCTTCAAAATTGGACAAAGATCTATTCCATAAGGCAGGCTGTAAAAGGCTTCCAAAAATAAAGATAACATTTAAGAGGCTGTCCAAGCAGGCAAATATGAAATGAACAGCACATAGTAAAATCAATCCCACCAGTTTTTTAATTCCAACATAATGTTGACCTCATGTATAAGTCTGAAAGAAAAGTGATTTTTCTGTTTGAAGAGCAGATGACTTACAATATGCTTTCAAATATCCCTTACAAAGCAACTTATATGTATTTTGTAGAGTTATCTCCCTTTATTTTGGAAATTTTAGTGCTTTCTATGTAATTTATTACACTTTAACTTTTGCATTAATGTATTTATCAACACCCATTTCTTAGAAAACCCACATTTTTGATATCAAATTTAACAATTTTTCTTCAAAAAATAATTTGGCATGTGCCGCCAAATGCCTAGGTATTCCATGGACAGTCTCTTAAATTTTGAAATAATAAGCCTTTTAGTATCCAATCTAAAACTTAAAAACAATGACAACCACTGGACTACAGGTTCTTGGCTTGGAAAAGAGATGTATAACGTATATGGGTTAAACATTTTTGTGAGCTCTACACTCTCCCCCTAACCAGGGATAGTGGTTTGACAGAATAACATTAAAACAAATCTAAAAATTCTTAAAACCTTGTGCATTAGATTCATATTACACATGAATTTGATACATATTTCACAGACAACTACTAATACAAACAACCTAAAAAAGAGTACTAGCTAATTCTGAATGTCATATTAAAATCCAAACCCAATTGATAATATACCTGATTCTCTTAAGCCAAGACATCAATTAAAACATGTCCAGCTAGATTTAGTGTAAAAATATCATTTATTTTAGTATACAATCACAGTTAATTAGTGCATTGATACTTGCATACATGTACATGTGGATCAGTTGCATTTCGTTTATTGATTTGATAACTTTAAAATGTTTAAGGTTTATTTATCTTTTCATTTTCATATTTATATCAGTCATTTTCTTTTACTCAAGTGATTCCTACAAAGAAATAGGTACATTAAGCTCCCCCAATTTTAGATTTTGTGACACCATATAGTTGTGATAATGCTGTTAAATAACCGTCTTTTTAGCTCACCTGGCCTAAAAGGCCATGTGAGCTATTCTCATCACTTGGCGTCCGTCGTCCGTCCGTCAACATTT
>JARWCS010347754.1:0-11213 GCA_034783895.1 Geukensia demissa | reverse complement strand
CAAAGAATGTCGACAAAATAGCTAAACATGATTTTATCAATTAAAACAACTCAACACAACGATAAAAATAAAACACATTTTGACCTGCGGCATAGTACATTTTCCATGATCTAACTTCTAGATTAGGAAAACAATTGGTTCGAATTCTAAAGAATTTACATGTATGTTAACATTCTATGTTTTAACAGAAAAAACTAATTTCCGTAAATTGTTTACTTTTTAAAAAGTGTATTGTTTTTGAAACAGGAAAAGCCATATACATGTACATGATATAGTTAGACATTTACAACTATATAAAATAAAACCGAAATTTCACAAACAATCAAAAATGCAAAATCAAAAAAGGCTGAATAACAGCGTCTTATAATAACTAAAATAACAAATTTTGTTATACATCATTAGCCTTGTACAAAGGTAAATTGGAATTTTGTGTCATTGTTATCATATATTTCATCTCCGAGCTTATCGTTTAGTTTGGTCAGATGTACGTGGTCGATGTCGGTTTCATCTGATAACATCGTTCTCCAAGTTCCCTTCAGGTAATCGTTAGAATGAATGCACCCACCTGGAATGTACAAAGTGTGGCGGATTGGTATTTTGAAGCCAGTTACATGGAATTCGCCGTCTTCTGTAAACTTGGCAAGAATAAAAGTTCCCGAGTCCGAGGTCAGTGGACAGTCCAAGTGAGAAAATTCGTGTCGTTCTATACCAGAGCCGCCATTGGTAGCTGCTACATATTTTTCTAAATAGCCATTTTCGTATGTAAAATCCTGAATGCCGTGTCGATAGAGAAGGGATACTTTTTCTTGTTTTGCATCGGCGAAACTACAACCATAGTATCGTAAAAGTTCTGAAGTTGCTAGATCCGTGACTACTTTCTGATCAAAACTGGCCGGAAACACTACCTTTCCTGATTTGCCCGGTACAGTACTGGACTGCCATGTGACTCCTTTTACTACAGTATGTTTCGGAATAAGAGGCGGTAGATCACTGAAGCAGGCTAGATCTATTAAGTTGTATTCGCCCGGAACAAAATCTGCAACCATTCCGTGACCTCCTTTCATAACAATAGTACCGGTATTTCCCTGTCGTCGGAAAGTTGCAAATTTCTTCCACCGATCACGAATGTATGACGCAAGTTCCTCAGAGTCGGCATCGGTATAAACTTGTTTTAGCTGATCCCGAAAGTGATCGGTGGACGAATCGTCAAAGTTGTCTTCTTCCAATTCCTCTTCTATAATAGACGTTAATATATCGGAAGTTCCGCCTTGGACCATTTGTTGAAAATCGGAAAAAGTTATCTCATCTTTTCCTTTGGAAAAACTGTTGATAAGCTTCGACATTCTAACAGATCGCCTTTTCTCCCAGACATATTCAGTAAATTCTCTAAAGTTCAAAGTTCCCGAGCCGTCTCTGTCAGCTTCTAAGAAAGCTTTCCTCAATGCGTTTACACACTCCGCTGTCGAAGTTTCGTCCATGACATATTTTGAAAAGTAACTTTCAAATTGCTCAAAAGTGATTTGTTCTTGATTTTTTGTATCAACTGTTTTAAATACTAAGTTGATTTCTTTGTCAGTCATATTAAGACCAATTGCTTTCATGTATTTTGCAAATTCGTTTTTGTCTAGAAGACCATTCCCGTTTTCATCAATTTTCATGAAAACAGCTTTTAGCTTTCCTTTGTTTAGTTCCACTATATCTGATATGTTTTTATTAAGCGCCTTTTGTGATTTATCCGCTTGTGGTCTATCTTTCGTCTTAGGCTTTTTGGTTACTTTAGGAGTAGTTTCCTCAACAATTGCAGAGTTTTGATTGTCTTGTACAGTAACAGGTGTCTGTTTTATTCCATTCGGATAATTCGAAATAGCACGGGATACCCTTTTGTGGTTTTCATTCAGGGCGCTTTCCAGATTTTCTAATGAACTACTTTTAACATTTGGTTTCGCTGATTCGTCCAATCGCTTTTGATATCTATCATGAAGTAATTTTTGCACTGGGGTCGTGTGATCTTTTATACAGTTTATAATTTCCTCAAGAGAAGATAACCACGAGCGTTTTTCACTATCATCTTCAACTGCTACTTCTAATTCCATTACCGGTTGGTTTGCAATACTAAAACGACCTTTGAGATGGTGAATTATACCGCTATACATTGGAAGACTTTCGATTTTAGTATTCTTGGTTAAAACTAACTCAATTTTCTTTGAACTGCTGGTAATATTCACTTTGTCTGGATTTCCTGTGTATATGCTTACACTGCGAGGCGTAAGAATACATGTCCTTTTGGCCCACGTAGTCCAATTTGATTGCTTCCTGCAGCGGATGTACACTTTTTCTTTTTTGAATACTTCGGTAACAAGCCATGAATACAGATCGTCAATACAGGTATTAATTCTTTCCTCTGTAGATTCTTTGAACACGATGTCTTCTAGGATCTTTAAGATTTCCATGAACGAGTAACTATTGCTACTATACATTTCTTCTGTGGATTTTAATACATTTCCAAGATTTGTAAGAACTTTATCAGTGAGCCAGCATGCCTCCTCTTTGCACACGACTGGTGGGTAACTGTCTTCTTTCACTAAACGATTGCTTATCTTCCACAGTTTCTGAAGCTGCACATCAGAAAGAGAACTTTTGCAGGATGGTTTAACAATATCCCAGCACGCACCTTCTAGGTCGTCATAGAGAATTCCACAAGAAACACCCTTTTCACGTAACGTTTTATTAGCATAAATCTTGTAGTCTTGGAAAAGAATGTCTTCTCCTTTGAATGTCTGGTCAAAAGCGTGTTCAGAATAGTTAACAGATTGTAGTTTCTTAAACAACGAGGTTAATTTCTTTACAGTTTCTCTTGGGGCACCTGTTGCACATTGTTTTGTTATGTCTAAAGTTGTCACTGCTTGCCAAACACACGTGAGTTGTTCTCCAGGCATCTTGCGCTAATCTGAAAGAACAAACAGTTCAACACTTTATTTAACCTTAACCAGTAAGCTTTTATATAAAACAGAGTTAGATCGAAATTCTGTCATTTTTATACACCTCTAGGTCCGTGACGTGGCTGCTGATATGGACGCCATTAGATAACACAAAAATATTCTTTCCCGGGCATCCGTTGAACAATGCAATGCAAGTTCCATCGCTTTTTATTAGGAGTATAGTGCGTACAAGATGCCACCGCAGGATAATAACAATACATATTTCTCAAAATACCACACATAAGGCATATATGCATTCATCAATGTACAAAATAAACTTCCAATTAATACAATTTTAAATTGACCGCCTTATCGTACATAAATGAATTTCTTTTGCACTCGACTATGTGCAACAAAAGTTGATCGACGCTTCAGTTAAATACATGTGAAATTCCATAAATAGGAATCGACGATATATAGAACTGAAAACTTGATCGACGCTTAAAAAAGCAAAAACATATTCAAATATAAAACTGAACAAAGAAATGGTAAATAAAAAATACTATGTACAACACGAACCTGTCACTGACTCAGTGACGTGTCTAGTAAAATAATGGAATATACCGTTTTGCGCCGAAATTTGTTTAAATTTTGTATTCAAACAGCTACATGTACCAGTTGAAGATGCAACATATTCACGGTTCAGTGAATAACATATAAAGTTGGACAAAAAAGATTATTAACGTCACCCTTTTCCAATTTGGACAATTGGACAAATTGTTCATATGTTCTTTAGTTACAAAAGCTGCAAATTTTTGCTGGTCTTTAAACTTGACATTCATCCCCCTTTCGTAATTATATTTTATCAATTTTTAAAAATTCAAAAATATATTAATTTTTTTATTTGATGGTACTATTGATGTATGTACTATAATACCCCCCCCCCCCCCCTTATTCTCTGGTAGCTTTTAAACACCTTTAACATGTTCAATGCGAGTCATATTTTTGGAACATGCATGAAATATTTGCCACTGGACGTTAAACAACAATCAATCAATCAATCAATATTTTTGGAACAGTGATCGAATAATTTGTTACTCGCAGTTACATTTAGGGATACGATTCTGCCAGTTGTGTGTAAGCTAACGACTAATTATCAGCTACATCCATCAATAGTCCAGCAACAATTATACTTGCAGCTCAGATGGTTATATTCGTATATGAAGAAATACGAATAAATGTTTGATCATAATTAAAAGTATTTTTATATGTGTTTTACACCAAAACCATTAGACTGTTACAAAGATAATTTGATAGGATACGTGAAAAGGGTAAAATATATATACCGCTTTGCACCGAAATTTGCTTAAATTTTGTATTCAAACAGCTGCATGTACCAGTTGAAGATGCAACATATTCACAGTTCAGTGAATAACATATAAAGTTGGACAAAAAAGATTATTAACGTCGCCCTTTTCCAATTTGGTGGACGTTTCCGGGAATTTTTCAACCCTTTTCCGAGAATTTTCCAATAGCCCCTTTCCGAGATAATATACACCTTAGTCAGATTCACTAAATTCAACAACATTAAAAATTAAAGTTCATACATTTTTAATTAATCAAATAAATAATTCACATATAATATATACACTGCTTAAAATTACAAGTTTGTACACGTTGGGTCACATACTAGCCCCAAATTTGTACACGTTGGCTCACATACTAGCCCCCAATTTGTCACCAATCCTAAGGCTACAAGTAACCAAGGTAACCTAGCGATCACACCATTTCGATTTTTTTCATACTGCTCTGTGGAATATTTAATTTTGTCAAAGCCACATCGCCGCAAAATTGTCTCTGTTTTCAAGGGAACGAAGTTTTAAGTGTGTTATAGTCTGGATGATTTTGTGAAATCCCAAAGATGAAAATTGTCGGATATCTGGTTTAAAATTGTCCACTATTGCAGTGCGAGAGAGAAAAAACGGTTCTGTTTCATTGGTTGTACGTTAGGATGCAGGATCTCGTACAGAGGACCAAACAAGAGGAGGAAAAGTGATGTTTACTTCTATCCTGATCATTGTTCACAAGAATTTGTTCACAGTACCTACATATAACTGTATTATAAAATTATCTATCTTTTATTTACCGTTATACGATTTGTATTATTACCTGTATAAAAATTCTTGGAAAACGGACAACAAAAATTCAAGTCAAAATTTGAAAAATTCTCGGAAATGTCCTACGCCCATCATTAAGAAAGTTTGGTTTCTGCGATAATCATTTCTATACGCTAAAAATTACACAATTATCGTTCGGGGTTTCCCCACAGCAAAACATATACTTTGCTGCACAGAGGTGATGCCCATTTATTCTAATCTACTGTCCATTACAGAATCGTTTTTTTTAGAACGCCATGCAGTGTACATATCTTATTATGATTTTTGCTGTGAACAATTTTGAGCGGTTTCCATTATACCAAAACATGGATTATGCCCTTGCTCCACAGAAGAAGCACCAATATTGGGGGCAACCATTCACTCTATTATATTATCCACTGTTTCAATGTCAGAGAAACAATTGTGTAATGACATTGTGCAACTCCTATATTGATTTTGTGCCAAACAATTTTTGAGGTTTACCTTTGCAATACACAAATTTTCATTGCTTAACATTGTGGAGCAGGGGTTATCATTCACAATATGTAGTTCATACTAGATTTATAACTTTTTTCTAAAAACAAATTTTCAATATACTGGATAAAAATATATATCCTACATTATTCACTTGTACTAAACAACTTCATTCATAAAAAATAAAATAAACCATGCAAACGACTCCTTCACTTAACTTGAGAAGTAAATTAAGTATAAATTATAAGAACATCTGACATGTTCAGGCACAATATTATAACAATTCAAACAATATATTTGAAACCATGCAAAAGATATGTTTACGTGTTTGAATGTTAAATTCATGATGTCTGATACGATATGGGTTATGCCTTTAAAATAAGACAAACAGTTATTTTGGGAAAATGTAAACTGAAAAATTGTATTACCGAATAATGCCATAACTTTTTTTCAAAGAGGTAAAATCAGGTCAGGTTTTTTTTTTAAATATAAATACAACTACTAGACCCCCAACACACACACACACACAATCGGATGGTTCGTGCCCAACATAAAACATACCATTGGAAATATAAAACATAATAATATTACTTGCATTAAAAGTAACTAGAAGATGGCGATTGCAACGTTTTTTCATAAAATATGCGACTTTAAATTGTCACGCTGTTTTAAAGTTCTACAACTTGAACTAATTTGTACTATCTAATAAATAAAAAAGTCATTGTGACTATGACTTTTTATTTATTAGGTAGAACAAATTTTAGATATTATTTTCATACTTGTAATTTAATTTGTCGAAACTACTTACATTATTCTGTGTAAAACTGAATTATTCCTTAAACAAAGTCATGTTAAGTAAAAAAGAATTGTCACTCCAATAAACATATTCTCGTGTTTATTTCATAAATGGTATCCGGTTTTTAATATCATTCCGTCCAATAAAAAACGACTAACGAGTGACGTCATATATTTATTGTATTCATTTCAGATTGCCCGGAGACAAAAATTATATCTCCGTGTGAGAAAGAAAAAAACACACATTAATTTCCTTAAGATTTTCAACTGTTGAAATTCGTCTAGTCGGGTTGATTTAACTTTAACGTTGCAAAGACCATAATTACAGCGATGTATACATGTCTGGGATACCATCCCACAAAAAAAATGATCGACTTGACTCGTTAGTGACCGCTGACTGGTTTACGCAACAAGCTTGACTCGGGGGCTGCTCAATCACAGGACTGGGCGGGTCAAGAAAGAAATCATTTAACTGAAGTAAAAATAATATCCGAAATCGTATAGTCAATGAAGGACAGCATTCAAAGGGATACCAGAAGAGGACGATAGATTTTCCAGACGAAAATATTTGATTGTGAGTCTTGAAGAGAAAGTTTGAATAAATACTTAAAGGAAAATATTCCGAGTTGTCGCTATACGGATCTCACTGATGTTCGTTTAACCGAGAAATTTGGATATTAAATAAATCATGAATTTGGACATTTTTGAGTTATCATTGATCAGTTCCGTATTTAATTTTTTTCTCTAATTTGGTATCTCATTAAGGGGATTTATTATTACTATTTAATTGGACAACTTTTTCATATGTTCTTTAGTTACAAAAGCTGCAAATTTTTGCTGGTCTTTAAACTTGACATTCATCCCCCTTTCGTAATTATATTTTATCAATTTTTAAAAATTCAAAAATATATTAATTTTTTTATTTGATGGTACTATTGATGTATGTACTATAATACCCCCCCCCCCCCCCTTATTCTCTGGTAGCTTTTAAACACCTTTAACATGTTCAATGCGAGTCATATTTTTGGAACATGCATGAAATATTTGCCACTGGACGTTAAACAACAATCAATCAATCAATCAATATTTTTGGAACAGTGATCGAATAATTTGTTACTCGCAGTTACATTTAGGGATACGATTCTGCCAGTTGTGTGTAAGCTAACGACTAATTATCAGCTACATCCATCAATAGTCCAGCAACAATTATACTTGCAGCTCAGATGGTTATATTCGTATATGAATAAATGCGAATAAATGTTTGATCATTATTAAAAGCGTTTCAAGTATTTTTTTATATGTGTTTTACACCAAACCCATTAGACTGTTACAAAGATAATTTAATAGGATACGTGAAAAAGGTAAAATACATTTGATATATAGATGAGATAGTTGGTCGCCTTCGGACATAAATTATTAACTTTATTGAATGAATTGGTGATGCGTACACTTTAATATTCTTCTTGTCGCATGTTTTCAATATTCTACGCTGAACTCACATTTTGAATGTTATCCCGAAAGTTTACAACCAAAATTACTACATACATATAACAACCAAAATAACTACATACAAATTTTTTGCAATAGTTTTTCATTGACCAATTATTATTATCGTTTTTTAACTTAAAATAAATATGAAAAATGTCGAAATAGTTATTTTGAGCATGGCAATTTTCATGAAACATCCTGAAAAAACATGTAAAAAAAAACCTGCGTTAAGATCACAAAAAATACATGTCACACCCAGTTAGGAAACATATCTACTAAATGCCAAAATAACTTTATCTTCTACATATGTAGGCATTTCGTGTTATGGTATTTGTCTTTATTCAAGCATTATCCCCTATCATCAGTTAGTTGAACGAACACCGATTCCTGCTACAGATAAGTTTTATAGTTTCAGATAAATTATTGAAATAATCATGGTCATATGCTCGTTATTTTCTGAAATACCCTGTGTAATTTCATATCTAAATTAAAACACGGAAGACCTGTTAACTCAGATTTCCGATTACAGAAGTTTTCTTACGTAATTTTGTATTATGAAAAAAAACAATGTATTAATTTCATTACACAGTGAATTTTGAGTATCATTATATCACTGATCCCCAGAATAAGTGGTGCAATGAAATCCATACCCCTAAAATGTTTGAGTGGGTTGCTGATTCATCCTCTCGAATTTATTTACTTATCACTACATGTAAAATGGTATTGTCCTGGTATTTTAGACGGGAAGAAAATTAGATTTCTTAAAGTATTAACACCCTCCCATAAAGGTGATGTAAATGTTCGATGGAAATCTACTATCACACCCACTACCGTAAAGCTATATAGACCTTCTGGGCCATGTCGACATAACGCACTGTTTTTCGTCACTTAACGCTCAATTGAACTGCTTTGTTGTTTACGGATAGTCAATATTTGATTTGTTAAGTGTTTTATTTACAAAACAAACGTAATTAACGAGAAAACAGGTGTAATAACTGTATTTGGGAGACTGTGATGCAAGTTCTTAGGTCCTTGTCTAAAAACTAGTGGTTGAAATATGAAATACTTTCAGTAAATAAAACACGATACTATAAACCGAACACAATGAAAACAAGGGTGAGTCCTTGGAAAAAGTAAACAACTTTTTTCGCCACTTGTGCCATCCATCGTGTTACTCTGTGGTCTTAGCCGGGGGTAAGTCACAACCGGTATAGGAGCGGACAATGGGAAAGTATCCATTGTCACTTGTCAATTTGATGTTTAGTAACGGACAATCAAGTCATGATTGCAACCAAAAAATTCCACTGGAAATTCCTATTCGAACAGCTTTTTATTTGTCAACGGCAACCCTCTTTCAACAAAATCCTTGTAGGGTGCACAGGCCCTGGAGTATCGTATTAGATAAGATATATGCTTCATCTGCAGGTACTGCTTGAATGTTGCGCCACATGAATAGAAAGTTCATTATGAGAAAATCGAAAATGTCCGTTTGTATTGCAGTACTAGTTCGTACACATCCTTCCTGTTTAGGTTTAACAACATTTAAATCTTTACAGGAAATTTTCAAAAAGCTTTAAAAAACGAAAACGTGCATTTGTAAAAGGTACCCTTTCGGAAAATTTAAACGTCCTGCTATTTTCATTTCAGTGACGTAAATAGTTTTAATTAAAATAACAAATCCTAAGACGTTTTAGTGTCTAGAGTGTATTTCCTGGAGGAAGGAAACTAATCTACACTCCCATTGTTTGTATCTGTCTGTCAAAACAGGAAAACCAAAGGTGTGTCAGTCAAAACTGAGCAAGGAAAAATTTCTCGAATGTAAACAATATTTCGTTGTACATTATATATATATATATTGTTGGCCATGGTCTTGTCTGTCTTCCGACTTAACGATTTCTGTCTGCCCCTTTGGTATCTTCGAATTTCTTATACACCACCAGAAGAGAATGCATTTTCTATGCACTTTTTGGGGTAACTTTTATCAGTATTTAGTATCATTTTTTATCCTTTCATTTAATTTTTTATATTTATCAACATTTGAGTTTAGTCTCTACACTTCGGATTCCACTCTTGTTGAAGGCCTCGTGGAGACCTCTAGATTTTACCTTTTAAAATCTGCTAAGATGTTGATCTGGTAATATGTTGTCATGGTCTCCTTGGCATTTAAGTCATATACTAACTTTTTACATTAGAAAGCTAAAGCGCACTTCCACCGATAGAACATAATTCTTCCTCCCAAATAATAAGAAAACAAAGAAACACAAACTAAAAAAGCATTGTTTTCAATTATATCTATTTCGAATAGTACCTGGCACATTTGAAAGAAACATTTTTCTGTAGATTTTATACAACATTCTCACCAAACATCTCTGTTACTACATACTTGATATGCTATAAGCTGCAAATCGTAGATTTACAAGTTTTACAAATATATGCGAATGAGATTTTAGAAAATAGGAACCAGTCAACTGAATTAATCTTTTATCCTGTCTATCAGCAAGTGTGGTGCCCAAAATAAAATTGAAAACTATTACGAAAGAACTCTAAAACAATAGCAAAAATATACCTGTAAGTATACCAAAACTTTTATTGTCTTGTCGATCTTGTAGATCAGAGACACATACGATTTCTGCTTAGTGCTAAGCTAAATTAAAGATTTCCGCTTAGTGCTAAGCTTAATTAAAGATCATTCTATTGTAGTAAGTAGGTTTGACATAATAATAAGTTAATGAAGACCTTTACAAACCACAGTAAAAAAAGAAAATAATTCGGCTGCTATTTCAGATGTTAAATGATTCAAACTTTGGTTTGTTAATATAACGTATGATTTTAACCACTTTACAGAGTTTTTTTCTCCTATTCTTTGGGTGATTCAGCGGTTTGTTGATTTTTATCTGTTTAACCCACCGTTAGCTCAAAGCCTGGTCAATTACCACATCGGCCTTGTAGTTGCCTTGGTTATTTTTGAAATGAAAGTTTATCTATTGGATTGTAGGGTATACTATTTTAATGTTTCAACGATGTAAGATGTCGTTTCACTATTTCTTTGATGGACGTGATTTTTCCGTTTTAAGTTTTGAATATTGTCTGAATAAAATCCAATCTGAATGGAGACGCCATGTGACTCATAAGAATTATAGAAGTTTTCTTTCATCATAGATAGTGATCGCTCATAAAATCACATTATTTACATGATAGCTAAAGATCTTGACAAAAACCATATTGACATGTTTCAGAATTTTTTTTAACTGAAACTCGATTTTAATCGTTGTTTGATTCTACGATTTTTGTTTGTTTGATCGGGGTTAAACGCCACTTTTAACAATATTTCAGTCTTATAGCGGCGGTCAGTTTTATTGGGGGAGGAAGTCGGAGTACCGGG
>JARWCS010347733.1:0-11214 GCA_034783895.1 Geukensia demissa | reverse complement strand
TAGGGTACCGGAATCAGCCGAGGATGGCCGAATGCGGAATATAACGACTGGATTATTCGGGTTATATGTATTATAGTTATTTTTAAATGTATGAATCTATGGCAAAGTGGCATTTACATATAATGCCTTGTTTGCCTAGAAGGCCTTAAGTTATCGGCATTATCTTTAAGCAAAATACCATTGATGACCATTTCAAGAGTCTGGTCTGAGAATACAAAATTACCAATGTTGCATAAGTATGGTGAATTTAGATATGCTTTATGCGTATTTCAAGGAGTAACCTCTTATTGGTAGCATTAGAACTTTCAAATTATACAGGAAAGCCTCTTTAATTATATTTTGGGGTGTGGTGTTTTTGTTTTTTTAAACAATAGTTTTGAACTTTTCTTACTTCTGACTTCAAGTTTTTGTAGTGTTAGAAATTGTATTTTAAGCAGAGTAAATAGGTTTAAATTGTTCCAATATACCTTACTTTAAGTATTAAATAAGACGATTAAATAGTATATTTCGTGTGATATATGTTTTTACATACTTATGTGCTATTTCATGGGCACCAATCCTAGAAACAAAGCCAATAGCTGGTGCCTCAACAATGGAGACGGCATAGTATGGTTGACGACATATGACACCTGTTCCCATACTAAACGTATACCCTGCAAAGACCAAGAAATAAATTTCAGTTTGATGACAATTTCTGAAATCAGCTTAAAAAGATTTTGTAAAAGGAATTCGAAGATACCATAAGGGCAGGCAGAAATCGTTAAGTCGGAAAACAGTAACGATTTGTAAGTTAGATGTGCTTACAATATTTAGAATGAAATAATTAAACTATACGTACTTAACTCCTAAAATCATCTTTCACATAGTTATTCTACTCTGGACTTTGTCAAAGGAATTCGAATATACCAAAGGGGCAGACAGAAATCGTAGTCAGAAGACGGACAAGACCATGGCCAACGAAATGGAACGAAAGACAAACACAGAACAAACAAACCACACCGAAAATCGAAGCTGGAGCAACACGAACACTACAAAAAACCAGGGTGAGTTCAGGTGCTCCGGAAGGGTATACTAAGCAACTCCTGCCCCACTAGTTTATATAGTTTTTTATAGTAACATAATACATGTCATTATCACTTTCTAGTTTTAAGAACCGGGTTGTATTGCCATCGTCGTACCAAGTGTGTGTCAAAAATGACCATGTTTTTGTTCCTGCAGATAACTGGCCATCTTAATGTTACAAAACAGTTAAAGGCTTTATCTGACACTATGAAATTTCCTACTATGTACTGGCTTCTAAAACCTCATATTATATTAGTCTCAGTTTATTTTAACTTCATATAAATAATCTACCACTGATATTTTGGTTCTTTTAACTGCTGAAATCGTATTAAATGTAGTGAAATTTCCTCTATTAACGATGTTTGGAGTGTTAAAAATTCGCTGAATGTTTTAGACAAACTGAATTCTGTTTAAGTTCCTAATACCACAATAGACTATATGTAACATGTTACCTCGCATAATTATTAAGGAAAATATTTCTTATCTCATTAATTGGTAATTCAAGCAATCCGGCTGTTTATACATTTACATATACAATAGATCCATTTTTTTTGCAATAAACCATATGATATATATACAAATTGATTATCAACTGATTTGTTAAAAGCAACCGAATTCCTTCCTGATAATAATAATGTACGATTAGGCGCCACGATTTATCGACAGATAGTTGGTATATCTATGGGAACAAATTGCGCTACCCTCATTGCAGATTAATTTCTTTATTGTTATGAATCACATTGTATGGCAATTCAAATGACCCTTCAAATCTCGGAGATATAGTCATTATGACATATATTCCAGAAAGACAAGATCCACATCTTTCACACTTTAATAACAAATAATGTACATATCAATGAGGAACCTCTCATCAGTAGCATTAGATCCAAAATATAGTAAGATCGAAACATGGTACAAGAAATACTCAAATCTAAGCAAATCGAGATGGAAAGCCAAATCTAAAGGATGGGACAGCTATTATGTGCAATACGCTTTGAAGCTTTTCCGTGTTTTTTGCTTTAGAATTTGAAAAAAAAAATGCAGCAAACTTCTGTGACATTATTTGAAGATTTTTATGTCAGAACCGTCTGGCAACTTGGTTGATGAATGCCCTCGGGACAAAATGTTAAATAAAAATTGTGAAGTTTGATATGACTTATGTTCAAGGTCTGATAATAAATGTGTAAAAGAACTTCAAAAGCACACAATAATGCTTCTATCATGTGTCACAGGACTTTCAATTTTATACACAATTGTACTCTATAGTAAGTGACAATAAAAACGTGTTCTTTTTTAAGACCTGTTTCCATCATATAACTTTTTAGTACAAAATATGTTGTGCATATTAAAAAAGAAATCAGAAATGACTTACCCAATATCGCGGGTTCCCACCAACCATAGCTTTTTTTATACTGGGCCATATTTAGCCTAAAAATGAAGTGGAATAATCTCCTTATGTTAAAAATGTATATGAAAGTTACAGGCCGAGAAGACGAACATAAATTGAGCATTTTGTTTGGTGTTTTTTGCTTTTAAAAAGAAAATTGAATTCACATAAGCCAGACAGGTTGTCAATAAGTAAAAATGTTTATGTCAATGTGCAACAGAAAAAGTTCCAAATTTCAAAATGAGTAGGAATGTTTTAATTGGTTTAGATCTTATGTTTTATAGTTCAACTTCGCAAAACATAGTTCTTAAAAAACTGTTTACCCAGTTATTCCCATTATATGATCATATTCACTCGACAGATAGCTGTTATTATAGACAAATAAGGCGAAGTTGTCGAGGGCGGCATCTGCATCAAGATGTGGCTCAGGATCTCCGAGATTAACAGGATGGTCTGCCCAGGCCTTTGATTCCTCAAAAGTCTGTAATGTTTTTTAACATGTACAACATACTGATTAATACATCTCATAAAATTATAAATAATAAAAGTAGTTGATATAACCACAAAATAGACCTCCTACAAAGGCTGTTATTGTGTAGTATTGTCCTGTTAAAACAAGTCGCTATAAAGTCTCAAAAATGTCAGGAATTATTGTTGAGATATCCTTCTCATGTAAAACTATTTGCTCAGGCAATCGATATTTAATTACTCCGTCGATATTTTTGTCGTTTCGTGGATTTTGAGGTTATCGCATGCTACTGTGTGACTGATAGTAGAGATACACCAGCCAGTCCATTATTCAGTGAAATTTATTTCCCAGTTCCTTATTCAATAACATGTTTTTCCTGATATGATTATTTTTTTTATATAAAATAGCTTTCATGACATTAGCTGTTTTGCTCTTTCGTCATTGGTATCTGAAAGTTACTTACCATAATAGGATAGACAGCACTTAAATGAACTCGGAGCTTTATATCGGGTGCATCTCTTCTGATGTTAAACATACGATGGTCAATCTGTAATTAATTAAATCGTGTCTTCATTATGAAAATGGGACGCAGCAAGTTAGACATATTTCATTCAGAAATTTTTATTCAAATATTTTAGAAGATAGTTGGAGATGCTACCCTGCCAAACAAGTAACAATGAAGTATAACACACAGCACTACACTGAAAACAAAAGCTGGAGTAACACGAACCCTACAAACACCAGGGTGAGTTCAGGTGCCCCGGAAGGGTAAGCAACTCCTGCTCCACTAGTGGCACCCGTCGTGTTACTCGGTAGTCAAAGCCGGTATATAGTCACAATCGATGTTAGTCACAACCGGTACAAGAACGGATTTGTTTTCATGACAGTGGAAAGATATCCATTGTCATTTGTGCAATGGATATTCGTACCAAATCATGATGGCGACCGAAAAACCTCTGAAGTGATGACTCTTATCTTTCCCTGAGAAGCTCTTGGCTCAGTTGCTTTCTTGTCAGCTGCAACCCTATATCAATAAAATCCTGATAGGAATTATAAGGCCAGGAGCAGCGTATCAATTGACAAATATAGACTCCGTATGCAGGTGCGGCTGGAATGTTGCTAGACATGAACGGAAAGTTTACAATCAGGAATTGATCTCTTTTGTTGTAATGTTCTGTTTTTAACGCGCCCTTACTATCCATTTCTAGGTGTAAGTCTAGATAAGAAGCAGAATTTTCTGTTTCTTTACCATCTTTGATTTCAATTTCACTGGGATAACATAGTCACCAAATTTAGAGTTATTCAGTGAAAGGAGATCATCTATATAGCGGAACGTGAAACCAAAGATTGACATTGGTAAATTTATATTTTGTATTTTTATAGCGCATTCAATTATCAATGTCATGTTATTGTAAGCAAAAAATTGTTTGTAGAAAGTAATTATTAAACACAAAAAATATTCTTATTAATCCATTCGTTTCCATCATGTGTTCAATATTACCAAAATTTATATCACCTTTGTTTATAATCTGTTGACTATTAAGTTTAAAGAAGAAATATTCACGGATAACCTCAAAGGGTAGAGTTACATCTGATTCTTCATTGAAAAGCCGCCTCTCCAACCCCTCCCCCACTTTAAATGTTTTATATTTTTGATGATAATATAACTGATACCATATTTTTTCATAGCTTAATTATTTCGTATCAATACCTATAAAAATTAACAAAAATAAAAATTTATGTAAATTATATTCTAAACATTTTGTTTTTTAAACTAAAAAAAGCTGCTGAGATTTCTTATTCCAATATTAAGGTAATCGATTGACGGTTATGGTCATTGTGGCTAGTATATGTAATGAAAGATGTGTTTCCTTAAACTTTGGTTGGCAGTTATGTCACAAATCATTATGATACATTTGAATTTAATTGAAATAAATGTAGTATTCTTGATATTTTCATTGCATAATTACCCAAAATTATAATTTAAATGCGACATAATGTTTAAGTTGGAATTTTAAAAACGTTATGCATTCGACCACCATTAATTTTACTTTTGGAAGGCTTAATGATTTTTCCGTTATGAAAAGCATACTGGGATTGCTTTTTAGCAGTGCCAGCATTCACTTTGAAAGCATATTTTTATTATTTATTTGAATGCTGCCGCACAGTGGTCTTCCTGTCTGGACAGAACACCTGGCCTTACTACGGATTTGAAGAAAAAGAATCTGTTAAACGATTTTTGCTCTTTTCTCTTTTTATTTTCTTTGTAAGCTATGCATTTTAGACCTCACACAGAGGTATTCAATTTTGTGTCTTATATTCTGTTGGTCAGGTAAATTTCTTACAGTCAAAAAGATAAATTTCTTCAGCAATTTTTTTAAGATGAATATTATTGGTGTTGTTTTTTTCCCATTAAGTCAAAGAAGGCGCGTAAAACGTCTTTTGCTGTCCGTTAGTTTTAAACTTTAGCAGATTCTTTCTGAAACTTAGTGATTTTTCATTTCATCTCGTCTAAAAACGTACATATCACTCTATTATCTACAACAATTTCGGCGCATTAAATCTCTTCACATGATTAATTTTAATAACCACTCTCGAGACAATATATCAACAAACTGAGATCAAAGAAAATTAGCAGGTGTCTGTTTTAATCAATAATACAGTCCATTGACATTATAGATGCAACGGTAAGATAAGTTTAATTTTTACTATGTTTTATGCCGAAATGTTGTATTTTACTTTCGTTTTCTGGCCTGTCACCATTTTAAAAATTTATTTTATGAACAGATTTGTAAAATAGTTTGCTCCGTCTAAGTTTTGTTCTCCATGGTTGTGTGCACGTTATTTTAGAATTGCAGATTTGAAAAACACTGCTGGCCGCTTGATTTGGTGACAGTCCCACTTAATGACCTAGACAGGCAGTGACAGCCTTAGTGGGAGTTTAACTTAACGAAAAAGAAACCTGAAGTTTTTTTGTGCGTAACTGTACGGTTACAGCTTTTAATTTTACACCACAAAAATTGAGGATGGAAGGGTCCATGCCTCAAGTGCCGGCGTTGTTTTAAAATATATAGCTTTTGTTTTTGTGGGTGTTATTCCATTGCAAAATGAAAATATAGTGGTTTTGTTGCTATCATGTCTGGATGTAAATGTTTGTTGATATTTGATTTACATTTGTATTCCTATCTATCTAAAACGCAGCCCCTTCAGGTCAAGTTTAATAGTTGAACTGTAAAAATTTTCACTGTACGAATGATCCTGGTGAAGTATTTTTAAGCTTGCAGTCACGATAGCCTTTGAAAGTACAAGACTATTGGAATTATTGAAATCAAACTCGGTATTGACCTGGTCATACTTATTTCGGTTTGAATAAAAAAACTCCTTGACCAATCTCTTTCATAAACGGTTAGATACGATATATCTGCCCCAGTATTCCACTCAGCTCACTGAAATATACTATTAAGATAGAGGTCTACATAGTACAACTTATGTATTTCAAGAATATGACATTCATGGTGACGTTTTATAAAAGTCAGTTTCAATATGCTTAATATCTTATCAATTTTGTTACAGATAAAAAAAATTTAAACGGCCGCAAATCAGGTTGTTTTTTTAATACATGATGATTTTAAAAGTTGCAGTAGACATGGTATGAATGCATATGAGAAAGTCATGCAAAAAAATTACATAGCAAACAAACATACATCGACAGTTTACCTTGAGGTAAACAGGGGGCTGTCAAAGGTCCCGAAAAATTTGTTTGCGTTCTTATGTTACAATCGACTAATTATGCTTACATTCGAAAACTAGCAACAGGAAAACAAAAACACAATGACATCCATTGGGCTTCATATTCCTTGCTTGGGACAGGTACATAAGTATGTGACGGAGTAAAACATATTTTCTCAGCACGTTTCATCAATATGATAATGGTGTGACCAAACGACAAAACTGTTTTTGAAACCTCACCGTGAAGGAAGAGAAAGTTTTCAACAAGGACTGAAAAACCGTCCCTCTTGTCGTAAATTCTAGTTTAAATTTTACCTATTCATACGAAAACATTTAAATAAAAAGGCAACTTGGAATAAATGAAAGTGAAGTGTTTGGAGAAGTCCGGATACAAATATCATTAATATAGCAAAATATTTTGAATTTCGTTTATCAAATAATATATTTGTTTAGTTCGATCATAAGCTTGGATTCGTGACAATAAAGGAACAATGAACTGAGCAAATGCCTGAAGGACCAATCTGTCAATGAAGTTATAACCGAATCTGGTGTAAAACTTGTCAACGAGAAAACTAACCTCCTCATCAGTCCAGTTAGTACCGGAAGTCGATGATAAGCAGAGTAAAAACACGCGTTGCTTAATATTTCTGTTTATTTTCGTTCTTTTAAAACTATTAAATGTTCAGTTTAATTGAGAAACAAATTTCAAAGCTTAATTTTATAGGTGATGGCAAGTAACACATCGCTTTGTGGAATATGTCATTCCCAGAACATAAACACGGAGCCAGTAATTTGGTGTTCTGACTGTGATGAAGGACTATGTACAAATTGCCAAAAATACCACGACCTTTCAAAGGGAACCAGACACCACACTAGCATACCGATTTCGGAGTACCAGAAGTTACCCCAAAATATATTAAAAATATCACAATTCTGTCACGACCATGAAGAAAAATATCAGATGTTCTGCAAGAAGCATGATGTACCGTGCTGTAGGCAATGCGTTATTCAAAGCCACAACAAATGTATAGATTTAGCCGCTATCGATGACGTCACACGAAATGTTAAGTCGTCCAATGCTTTCCTGGAGATGAACAAAGTCTTGAAGACCCTTACTGAAAATATTGAAAAGATATGCAAGGAAAAAGAATCAAATTTGGTGACACTTCATCAACAAAGACAAACTATTGCAAAGGAGATACTAGAAATACGAGTAAACATTGATCGTCATCTTGATAAAATTCAGACAGAACTGTTCAAGAAATTAGAAGTCACAGAAGATAAGGAACGGACGAAGATCAATACATTGTTAAAATCTCTGAGAGAAAAACAAGATGAAATCAAAACATACAAAACAAACATTGAGAAGATAAAACAACATGCTTCCGATCTTCAAACCTTTCTGTCGATGAAGCAACTGCAGTCAGATATTGCAGGCAAAGACGAATTTATCGAATCTATCGCGAAAAGTGACGAGATTGCTCAAACAATAATATCATGTGATATCGATGAGATGTTGCAGACATTTTCCAGCAAAGTGGCATCAATTGGCTGTATAAGATTGACGACGAAGCCAAGTGAGTTGAGAATTACTAAACTGAAAGAAAAAGAAGCTCAGATACCGGTAACCGAAATTACCACTAAAACTATCGATCAACTTTCATTTCAACTTGAACAAACATTGGATATTAATGTCATCCATGTAACAGGTTGTTCTATGCTACTAGATGGTAGAATTGTGTTCACCGAAGATCACCGTAGAGAGTTAAATGTCATGAACACTGATGGATCAGTTGACTTTGAAATGAACCTTGGAACTGGTGCATTTGATATAGCCAATACAGAGGAAGACAATATTGTTGCTGTAACCTCCGACAAAACAATAAAATTAATTGACATCAAAAAGAGAAAAGTTATAAAAACCGTCGATGTAGACCAACGGAACTACGGCGTAACAGTTAGGGACAATACACTTATATATTGTGTACAAGGAAAAGGAATTAAGCAGATAAACCTGAGAGATGACTCTAAAGGTGACATCGTGAAATGTAAAATGTCTGAGGAATCTTACATAGCAACATTTAAAGACAACATATATTACACAAACAAGCTTAACAATACTGTAACATGTTGTGATCTACACGGTACAACGAAATGGGAATTCAGGGATACTTGTGTTCTGATACGACCGATTGGTATCTGTGTGGATAATTTGGGGAATTTATTTGTCACCGGTGATGCTTCTCATAATGTTGTAGTCATCTCTAACGATGGACAACATTACAAAGAGGTATTGTCTAGTAAAGATGGATTGTACTATCCACAAGCG
The DNA here is from genome assembly GCA_034783895.1 of Geukensia demissa. Classification (NCBI taxonomy): domain Eukaryota; kingdom Metazoa; phylum Mollusca; class Bivalvia; order Mytilida; family Mytilidae; genus Geukensia; species Geukensia demissa. The sequence continues at coordinate 2,238 of JARWCS010347733.1, read as the reverse complement.
TTGTGTTATGACAGATCAAGTAATAAGTTATTAGTTGCTAACTATAATAATAACAAAGCCTTTATTTTCAACATCAATTAGACTGAGATGCCGTTCACGGTGTGTTCAGCTAGCGATTGGGATACTGAACAATGTTGATAAGGTTTTACAAATTTTAATTTTAATTTCTGTAAATTTCACTCTTTATGTTATAACATTGGTAAGTTTGTATTTTGAAACCACTGGGTCGATCCTCTGCTGGTGGAACATTGGTCCCCGAGGGTATTCACCAGCCAGTTGTCAGACTTGTCTGACATAATTATCAAGCAATGTTTTCCTGAAATTTGCTGCGTTTGCTAAAATTCTAAAAATACAGAAAAACCTGGAAAAGTAACGCACTTAGTAGTTGTCCCTGCCGTCGGATTTGGCTTCCCATTTGTTTTGTTTGGATTTGAGTGCTTCGTTTTCTATATTTGAATCTTTGACTTCCTATGTTTAGGTTTTAAAGCTACTGATGACAAGTTACTTCTTGAAATGTACATAAAGCATACCTAAATTTTCAATATTTATTTAACATTGTTAATTTTGTACTTTGACGTGCTAAGACCGTAGCACTATACCGATGCGACTGACAGCGATAACGTTCCCTTTCGAAACGGGTTGAAGATTTATAATGCTACTGATGAGAGGTTACTCCTTAAAATGTTCATATAGGATATCAAAATTCTCCATATTTATTGAACATTGGTAATTTTGTATTTTGAAACCACTGGGTCGATAACTCTGATGTTGGATCATGTCCCAGAGGGTATTCACCATCCCATTTGTTAGACTTGTCCGACATGAAATAAATCAATGTTTTACAGAAATTTGCTGCATTTGTTAAAATTCTTAACCCCTGAAAAAAAAAACCAGAAAGGCCTTGAAAAGTATTGAACCTACTAGTTGTCCTTGCTGTCGGTTTTGCATCCAATTTCGATTTGTTTGAAGTTAAGTGCTTCTTTGCTATGTTTGTACATGGACTTTCTATGTTTTATGTTTTGGTTCTGATGCTACTGATGAGAGGTTACTCCTTAAAATGTACATATAGCATATCAGCCGGGGTATAGAAATAGGCCGTTCAATCAATCAATCAATCAATCAATCAATCAATCAATCAATCAATCAATCAATCAATCAATCAACCAATCATCCTTAAGGGTTATCTATCCCTGGCGGAGAAACCAGTTTTCTTATATCTAAAATCCGGCTTCTCTCGGGGTGGTTTAGTTTATAAACATCAACGTTTGTCCCTTTGATTTGACCTCCATGCGGAGAAACCAGTCTATTTCTATAACCCGACCGCCCTTGAGATTAGTGTTAACATTGAAGGTTTTATTAAATTTAGCATAAACATTTGCTGAAGCATAATGTGTTTCATTTCTACGACAACCACAAGTAATTAAAGAAATTTGCAATATTCTTTCTGAACTTATAAGAAAGGTTTCAACTATTTGTTATTGTGTCCGACATTAACCCACGTTTTAGCGTTGATTTCTAAAATGAATTATCATTTTGTTGCAGTTCAACGTCTTCAGATAATTATAAGTGAATATGAAGCAATGAATTGTTGATGTCCATACAGTTTTTAATTATTTGTTGTATATTTGTATGTATTTTGTCTTCGATTATTGCCACTTTAAAATTTACGAAATTATCGAAAACAAAGTTACGTCGTCAGACAATAACCTGTTGTTTATTCTACATTAATTACATTTTCTTAATGAGGGAAACCTATTGTTTTTTAGTATGCGACTAAGTATCTTATGAAGCCAGTCTCCTATTGCAACAATACTAGGAATAAATAAGATGTCTTTCGATAAATTCTTTTAATTATAATTGGCTGTAGAGATAAAAAAGAATTAACTCTAAAATTATACAAATATACCGCCAATGAGAACTCCACTTTTGATAAGTAAAGTCATAGAACGCTATCACGCCGTTTTAAACTGTTTCTGATTGTGTTTAAACTGAACCGGTGTAAGGGAGAATTTTGACCCCGTTGAAAATTGACCCTTCGGTCGTTTTTCAATGTAGAAAATTGATTCCAAAGCCATTGAATTTTGACCATTTACGTTGAATTCTGATCTTTATCATCAAATATTGATCTGAAATAGGTCATTTTTCTACGCTTCAAAAATTTGCTGTAAACAGTCAAAGCTAACATGTAAACACATAGTTACCAACTTACTTCTTCAGTAATAATGGTAATAGGTCTTT
>JARWCS010347722.1:0-11215 GCA_034783895.1 Geukensia demissa | reverse complement strand
AATTTCGATCGAGGATATTGCTTAAATTGATTGCATCAAGACCTCTGTTGGCAAACAAAAGTTTAGGAAATGAATGTTTTTCTGGTTCGCCTTTCTCAAAACCAACTGGTTGGAAAGGCCTTAAATAGGCAAATCCATGAAAGTATGTACACGTAACAGTACGTTTGAACAAATTAAACATTGCAGGGACATGTTAATATTGTGAAAATGTTTCCAATTCAATGTTTTGAAATTACTGTTTTGTTTATACCTTGCATTGGAGCAACCTTAAATTGGCACAGAATATACAATGGTTTTAATATGATTTGCACGGTTTTTTAAGTCTTTTACTGGTAGGCACTTTTCCTCTTTGATGCGCAGGGTATTGAAAGACCGTTCGATTCCCCATGATAGAAGTAAAATTCCCTTTATAAAACCTTCGGCTCCCTTTTCAAAGTTTCTTATTACAAATTATTATTTTGTTCTGCATGTTTTAGAACTTGGATGTCTTGCACCTATTTCGCATCTTACTTTTATTCCAGTTTTTATATTTGTACTACATATACCAATTAAACATGAACCGCAAGAACAAAAAATGGGAATGCTTGTGTATGGAATTGTGATTAATAATGAAAACTTTTTCCAGTGGTTGTCGTTGTTAATTGTTATATGTTCGTCATTTATTGTTATATGTTCATTATTTTTGCATTGGATTAGGTCGATTATCGTGTTTTATGTATAATTTCACATTTTGTATTTCGGGGCCTGATTTGGTTGAGCGGTACAAAACATCTATTTCACAAATGATAACGGATATCGTCCCACTGTCGTGACTAAAATATGTCACTATACCGGTTGTCACTAAAACCGATTTTGACTAATTATTGATTTTTTTTTCACTGTGTAACACGACTGGTACCACTAGTGTTAGCAGGAGTTGCTTATCCTTCCGGAGCACTTAACTCACTCTAGCTTTTGTAGGGTTTTTGCTACTCCAACTTTAGTTTAAAGTGTAGTGTTGTGTGTACAATGTTTGTCTTTGTCTTTTGTTTTGGTTTTATCTGTCTTCTGAGTAAAAGATCTCTGCCTGCCCCTTTCGTATCTTCGAATTATTTTGTAAACTTTTGGTATTGTAGTATTTAGAAATACAAATCAAAATAAATGTTTAAACTATAAAGCGTTGATATTCAAGTAAGTAATTTTTTAATCCTTTATAAACATGGAAATTACATACTACATTTTCATCTGTCCGAAGAGACTGGTGAACCAATATTAAATAAACTGTTGAATGCCGTAACAGTCCAATCATGTGGATTTCCAACAGCATTTTATCGGAGAAAGCATGTATTAAAATATATGGTTGGTGATGGTCGATTAAAAAACTTTTGGTTTATTTGTAAGAACCGTAGAAGTTTAACACTTATACAGAAAGTGTTTTGCAGAAAATGAAATGAATATATACATTAAGTTTACTTCCCATCATTGATACGTGTACACGTCAAAACACTCAAACAGCAGACGTCTAGATTTTTAAATGTTAGATTATATTGTTTGGATGCAATATACGGCCTTTAGAATGTTAAGCGTGTATTGCAAATTTTAAAGTTGTTTTAATTTGATTGGCACTTCTAAGAATTTTATGTATTGCTATATCATGATTACTTCCTCTGTATTATGTTTAAGTCTAAATAAAGCAAAACGACGATTGTGAACTCACTTAAATCAAATTGTTTGGTGAATGTTCTGTTACGATATGAACAATTGTTACGTTTGAAAATAATAAGAAATTTTGTGTTAAATTGAAAAGCATCCCAGGTTAGGGGAAGGATTGAGCGCTCACCAACCGGTTTAACCCCGCCACAAACTAATGTGCCTATCCCAAGCCAGGAACCTGTAGTCCAGTGGTTGTCGTTGTTTTATTAGTCATTTATTGTTATATTTGCACCATTTTTGCATTAGATTAGGTCGATTGTCGTGTTTTATGTATAGTTTGACATTTTGTATTTCGGGGCCCTTTACAGCTTCCGTTATGGTATGGACTCTGGTTTATTGTTGAAGGCCGTAATGGGACCTGTAGAAGTTTAAATTGTACTGTCATTTGGTGGCTGACTGTCTCATGGACAATCATGCCACATCTCCTATTCTTATATTAAAAATGTCCATCAGTTTATCGACGTTCGATTAAACCTTTTCTAGCGTAGATATGTCTCCTGCTGCATCCACAAAGGCAACATATTGGGATCACTATTTGTCGCCTTGGGTCCGCGTCGTCGGCGTCACATTTTCTTATCTACTTCTACTCTTAAACAGTCGAACAGATTAAATCAAACTTTCAAAGATAGTTTTGCACCTCCTATTTTATTTTTCAAGAAACTAATCAACATTTTGATTTGGCTGCAATTTTATCTTGTAAAATGCAAGGAAATGGGGGTACCATTTCTAATCTGCTACTCCTTCTAAACCTTTTAACGGAAATTAACCAAACATTTTTTATCAATGGAGGTATACTTTGATTAAGTTTGCAATATTGGCTAATGAAATGCGGTGAACAAACGAGGGTGCCATTTTTAATCTGCTTATCCTCCTTAACCACTGAAAAGAAATTGAACCAACATTTACAGATTCTTTACCATTAGTTGTAGTATTGCGGCCGCCTCCTATTTCATTTTCCAACGAATTCAATGCTGTAAATTTTTACTTAAAATTTCATCTGCAATATACTAAAACGTTGGGGTCGGGTGCGGTGTACAATTCCTACTTTCCGATACTCCTCCTTAAGCTGTCAACAGTTATTAACCAAACTTTCACTTTTGTTGTGCTAGGTTCTGTGGGACGATTTAGCCTCTTACACATGTATTTGAAGAAATCAAGAAAACTTTTATGAAATTGTTTCATGTACGGATGTAGTATCTACCACCCATTTTAACTTGTCACTCTAAATGTTAGCCCTAATTGGCAAATAAAAAGCATGCGACACATATCGTTCGCGGATCACTCAATACAATGTTTTGTGTCACATTATTTCTTGCAACCCGTCTTGATAGCTTTTTAAAATTGAAGTTTATATAAAAAATAAATTAAAATGACTTTGGTGGAATTTTTTGTAGAACTAGCAATAAAAAGCTCTTTGTATAGATACATTATACTTGTGAGACTTTGGTATCCAATAAAATAAAGGAAGATCATAGTCATCAATTTTAGCGGGAATTCCATAGAAAAACTATCATATGGTTATCAATTTTCTTTTTTGTAAATTGTAGCTGTATAAGTTGAATTGACATGTGTGCTCTCAGTGCCTAACTCGTTAATCAAACAATCTTTGTTATGCTTTGCAGCCAAAAATGATATTAATTCGTCCCGAATCTGTTCCTTCTCTCGTTTTGCCTTTTTGGATAGTCATCTACAGAATAATAAAAGTTTTCATTTTCGGCTCACGATTTTTAGGATTTTATTAAGAGATTCGTTTCAACTGAAATGACGTGGCCAGCAGGACCATATATTTGAACGGGAGATTTGGCACAAGAGCTGATCTTGAAATACACGATAGTAATTGAATATTGTGGGCGCGATTGGTGAGGTATAGGTATCTGGTGTAATTGAAACACGTAAATCTTTAAAATTTGGTGGGAGATTTGGGTGTAAATTGAGGTAAAACACGGAAGCAGTCAGTACTTTCAAGACAAAGCTGGGTAAAATAACTAATGGCAAATTCACAAATCTGTTAGAATTCACAATACAATGCAAAGTTAGACCTGCTGAAAAGGCATAATGGCAATATGTTTAGCAATTAACTAAAGTGACATTTTACTTTGTAAAAAGGGACAAAATACTTGTTGGATTTTTGTTCAAATTTGAACAAAAAAATTTAAAAAAAAAAAAAAAAATCCATAACTACTTCTTTCCTACCGGGTCCCATGTTTTAAGTGTAGCTATTTGCCGACGTCTTCAACTTTACCAGAGAAAAGTTTTAAATTGGTGCAAAGGAATAGATATAAGGCGATGGGTTTCTAAAATACCTTCATTTTATTTGACCATTTCCGAAACTTTGATATGTATTTTTAAAAGAAAGAATATGAAATATATGCCAGTAAGACACACTCCACATCTTACATAAGTCTATAAAAATATTCAAAAGCTATATTTTACTGCTTTTCTGGATTAATTTTTATCAATCACGCCGGAGACCAAAAACATAAAGATCAGTTAGACTTGATAAATTTTTGTTGTATACATTGGATCAAATTATATATTCCGTTTATAACGTAATGAACGCCGGTAAACCAAAAATTATGGAAATTTACATATTACAATGTTGGGAAGATGTAAACCGTCAACCGTACCCGAAAATAAATAAGAACATACATCTCAACCACGGGGAAGCTATTTAAGACCTCAACACAGCATAAGAGAAGACTACGTAATAATATTGAAAAGAAAGAATATGGAATATATTCCAGAAATACAAGATCCACTTCTTGCACAAATTTATAAAAAAAAATCCTCAAAAGCCAAATCTTACTGCTTGTAAAGGCACACTATAATTTGGAAATTACAATCACAACAACCATTCAATCAGTGATATTCCAAATAATTAGGATACATGGATTTTCATTACAATCAGTTACAAACATAAATTGGTTGAATGAATGATTGCTGCAATATTTCAGCTAAATCTAGGACGTACGAGAATGTTAACAAACAATAAACCAATGTGTAGACTGTGAGGAAGGGACCGCTTAAGGAGGGACTTGAAGTTTGCCACTTGCCACTGGAAAAATGACGGGTTGGATAGGGGAGGAAAACTTAGCCTTGAAACTGGCCGCCCACTCAAAATGAGCTGTGTCAAGTGGTCTTAAACGTGGAGTTTTCTAAACACGTGGCGTCTTAAGTGCCTATTCTTTTTCCGGTACAACCTTTGCGACCTCGGAAGAAAATAACATGAATAGGATCTACAAATAAAAAAAACTCAAATCAAGTAAAGCATGTACTGAAAAAAGTGAAATATATGCAAAATATATTTTCTTACAATATTTAGGGTCATCCTTTGTATTTAACGTGGTAGATGTCCATGTTGCTTTGCGTACTTAAAAATATGCTCTTCAATCACAAACAAATGTTTTCAAATTATAATATGTATGTTATGTAATCTGGAAATATTTTATTTAATCACAATTTAATGCTAGCAAATTAAAAAACATGTTATACAATCGGGAAAAAATATAGTTAATTCCAAATAAATGTCAACAAATTATAATCACCTTAAGGATTATAAAAAGTGACTTTGGTATGATTTTCTATGAGACAGGCATCCACAACGTATAAATAACAACCATCTACAGGTAGCTTAAAGGTCGTCAATAATGGACAAATATCCACACCATTATAAGTCAATCTGTAATTATAAACTGAATAAATACAGATTATCATTACAATCTTGCTTTGTTTTATGACACTACTACACGCATGCACACGTGTCTGCTGTACAGAACATACAGCTCTTTGATTACGTGTACTGGTGGTTTTGCCTTTTATTTAGTACTTCAAAGGGTTTTATTGTGGTTATTTTATATATACATATAATGTGTGTATTTTTGTTTATTCTGTTGGACTCGCATCTCCTCAATCGCCAGGGGATGCAATACGGCATCTGTGTTACATGGGCACCAGGGCAGATATGGCAGTTCTACGTATTTTCAATGATCTACCCATACCTGCCCGGGTGTTCCATATGATTTTTATAACAAAGGGTGTCTAACATTGTTTCTACGTCAAATAATTATTTAAACTATAATGGTTGCTTGAAATAGTAGGTTTTTAGGCTGTGACAGTTAGTAACCATTTTTCTTCTGTTTTGTGTCTGTAGTGATGAACCGAATCGAAAACACTGTCGATATTTTTAATAAAATCAAGATGAAAATTCTCGATTTAGCAACATTCAGGACTCAGTGAATTTTGTTGATCAATTGAGAAAAGAAAAATAATTTACATGACTTAAAATTCAAATCATTCGAGGTTATATGTATTATAGGTGAATGTCTTCAGGAGCACACGGACAGCCGACCCTATAAAGGATAGGGTTTTAAGTTGATATCTGTTCCCAACATTTACATTTAAATCATTTATTTGATTATGAACAAATAGAAAGATGTGTTAGTGTATATTTTTTTTTCTAAAATTCCATGTACCGAGTAAGTGCGAAAAATAGTTCGAAACAAATTAAAACCCTAAAATGTTAACGCATAACACAACTCCTAGAAGCCCATTTATCATGTTTATATTACTGCTTGTACGTTATAGAAAGAATAGAGGTGTTAATAATGACCCTAAATTAAAAACTGGTCTCAATTATTTATCAAAATAAGATTTTACTAATGATGCATCTGACTGTGTTGTCTAAAACCTTCGGGGATCTTTGGTTTACTAGCAGTCGCATCAACCAATCGTTTAAAAAATGCTTATACATATATTTTAGTCGTAATAACACTGTTAGTGATTATACCAGAATTTTGCATTGATATTGTTACATGTAATTAATTACATGTTATATGTTACCCATCATCACGGGTTGAGTTTTGTTGACTTTATTTAAAAATTTAGAAAACTATCATCAATACATCATTACTTTCAGTAAATTTGGTATGTTCACACAAACTTAACAAAAAGAAGAAGCCGTAAACAAACACACAAATAATGCTTAATTTACATTTCCCCCATTTTCTTATAAATTCTAGTCAGGTATAGAAAAGTAAATAAGTTGTAGATTCTGTCAAGATGAAAAATAAACCATTTCATTCATTCATTTATTTGCTTACGATAGAAATAATGAAAAAAACAATACGACATTTGTGGTAGTGTGAAAAATGCGCTAAAAATGGAAAACTGAACAAACAAAATAATTAACAACATATACATGAAAACAAGTATCATTGAAAAAAAAACTTTTGAACTCTTGGGGATAAAATCTCCCACTGTGTTTTGTAATGAATTTGGCTTTTCAAACTTCTATTTTTCACGTCTTTGATTGGTTGAGACTTTACATTACCTCACACATGTTTAGGCCATATAAGAACGAGTAGTTGCATCGATTTGAAAAGATAGAGTGAAATTTGACCTTCGTATAATGCAAAGCGGAATGCAATATTACAACATATTGCCATTTTTGATATTTTATAGTTATGGTATGAAATTGATACGCGACCCTAAAGTGCATCAAACATTTTGCACCGAGTGTACCTCTTATAGGTTACTCCAATGTGCATTGGTCACGAAACTGCTTTAATACCATATCATCCCAACCAAAGGGCAAAAGATTCTGAATATAGGCTGGTAATGGGTAGATAGGGAAATAATCGACAAGTTGTAAACATCGACATGATTTTTCGTGTTTGATTGTTTACTTGACATTTCATAGTCTTGTGAAGTTCAGATATGTTTTGGTTTTTAGATTTTTGTCAAATATGTGAAAAACGTTATAAAATATAGATAAACATATCGAATCTTTGTTCACCGGCATTTCAAGATGACTCAGTTTTTCCCCTGTAGATTGACTATATATGTCTTACATGTGCAATCTAGGAAAACACGTCAGCACAGACAATTGTATTTTATTATCGAAATAAAAAAAAATCAAGCGAATCACATGACGCAGTAGGCGGTGCAAATGTTCCAATTAACATTTAAACATAAATCACTATAAAAGCATACACTTTAGGCGCATTATCTTATACTCCCACTTGTATCTGGGTTACATAACTTTTCGATTTCAATATACCCCGAAGGACATAAAGCTTCAGTCAAGGTTTTCCAGGCAACAATGGACCAATTATATATTAAAATATAAAACAAATACTAGTGAAATATAAAAACAGCGACAACCTCTGGGCTACAGGTTCTTTGTTTTGAACAGGTACATAAGGAATGTGTCGGGGTTAAACAAGTTTTTGAGAGTTCGGCGTTACTCCTAACATCTGGGAACAAGCGTGAAACTACAATAAGACAATCAATTGTACTGGCGTTTACCCCCGAATGCTATTCAGAATACAAATACAATAACAAACAAAACGAGAGCTATAACGAAAAGTACAAACCTCAAAAAGTACTTGCTGTTTCGTACTTCTATTTCGTATTTAAAAATCCAATCGCAATTGATTAACAGCCAGATTTTCTAAGTCAGGTAACCAATCAAAACACGTTGAACATGATACAGTATTTATATTTATTATACGTTTTAAGAAATCAAGGCGTTGGGTAAACTTCAAAATATAAAGTATTTAATAAAACTTTTGTCAGAAAGTTGAATGTTGGTATAAAAAACACCCTATTCAAAGATTTAACACAATTGTTATGAAGATAACCTTTCCAAGCGAATTTATTCAAACGGCTTTTAGGTTTTTACAAATTCTGTCCAATTTGTTCTTGTATTAGTTATAGAATAGACGTTACAAGTTTTTGTGTTATTAAATTACTAAAATATGCTTCAGCATCTATAACTAAAGTTGACAACCAACCTCACGTACATGTACTGTATCAATTATCTTTCATGTAAAAAAGACATGTAACTGACTGATACAATCCCATCCCATCAACTCTTGCTACAACCATAGAGCGGTAGTTGTTGTTTTGGGACTGCCCTAGATTACATAGAGCAGTCCCAAACAAATCAACACACGTTCCTAAATTAACATATAAAGGACAGTCCCATATTTATTTCTGTGTTTGCTTTGAATTTACGTGAAATCCAAGATCTCTCGCAATAATTGTCTCTTCGTTTGCTTAGTGATCATGAGCTTATGAAGTGCAAAGTATTGTTTGAGAGTCTGTATTGCTGTAATTTAATTAATCATAGCATGTCAAACTCTTGCGAAGATCCAGTTTCCGCTAAGTTGTCCATCGGAATCCATCCCGATTAATATTTGTTAATTAGCATTTTATTGTTCATTGATTACTGGACACCAGCTGACACGTCGGTAAGCCTGTAAACAAATGATCGAAACGCAATGGTTGTCCATTTAATTCATCGTAGTTTTGTGGGTTTTAATACGAAAGGAAGTTTAAGTCATTCCATCTTTTCTTTTTCTGCTGGGTTATTACCTGTAGTGTCATTGACATATTTTACCTCCAAATCGTTCTTTTTATATATTGGTCAATTCTGTTTCAAGTTATGCTAAGTTAATTTAATTTAATTTTGATACATCATAATTATTAAAGGAATTTGGAAAATTCAAAGCAAAAGAAGAAAATGATTAAAACAGAGACATTATTTTTAAGTTTAACAAAAAGGTTATGTCTTTGATTTTGTTTTGTTATTTGTTAAAAGGGAAAAGCCAAAAAATCTTTTCGATGTTATTTGTAGACTTGTTAAGTGAAAAATCTGAGCTGTAAAGTACATATGCCAAGGCCGAGCTATTTAGACATAGATGAATAAACACAAAAATTAATCAAAATAAATCATTATTTCTAAATATATCACACGAGTGTAAGATCTAATTTCCTGCATTTAATATCCGCACACCATTATCATATACCTGTAGGTGCGGAATATAGATAATGATAAGAAAATACAAATATTATCCTTAATTAAAGTGTCTAGCGAAGCCTTGCTTTGCTTTTTAAGAATAATGGAAATGATATTGAACATCATCACACTAGAACATAAATTTTTTGCCGGCTTTAGCTTCGCGTAATAAGGTTTATAGTATATTGAAATGCGGGTGGGAGAAAGGACAGTTTTTTTTTAATATACAACCCCAGCACTTTACATGACGTAAGTATATACGTGTATAGTGAAATGATATACAGGGAATTGTGAAGACAGTCACCAACAGGGGGCTCAGCTTTACACAAGGAATCCTTAAAATAAATATGTAAATCAATATAATCAAAATAAAATCATGGCCAACAAAACAAATACAAAATAATATATTTTCAAATTTAGAATTTTGTGGCATTTAAAATATCAAACATGATTTTCATTGGAAATGTCAGTAATTAAATAAAATACAAGAAATGTAAACGCCGAAATAGGAGAGATAACTCCAACAAATATGACTTAATTTACTAACATCCTATTTTATAAGCTTCCCATATTTTAAACAGATATATCATGACAGGGAGGGGTATTTGCGAAAAAATACCAGTCGCGGGAAGAAAAATTTCCCGAGCCGATAGGCGATGGAAATTTGATTCCCAAGACTGGTATTTTTCGCAAATACCCCTCCCAGTCATGATATATCTGTTTAATAACACCGAATATCAATTTTAAGTGACAACTGTAACGAATTCGGCCATTTTTACAGCTGCCAGGGTATATGCTTGAAAAATATGCCTTTTTACCCTCTGCCGTGGTATTTGCCATAAAATACACTAGCTGTGAACCAATCAGAATCCAGGATTCTTATATGAGGTGTAATTAGAAAATATATTTGCAGCCTTAAATTTTTGCATATGTTGCCATCTTATAGTTATGCAAAGTTTAATATTAACAATTGGCGAGGACTAATTTTTGCAATAAAATCATGTCCTTGAAAATAGCAAAAATTAAAACGCCCAGACTATTACTACTTTTACAGTAAGTTCAAGATAAAACACTGAACCTTGTTGAAAGCCTGAAAATGTTGTTAATACAAGCATCATGTTCAACACCAAATGACCAGAATATTTTGGTCAGCAAACTTCCTGAGATTTTCCCTAATTTTTTTAATTTATTTTACTTTTTCTTACAAAAATAATGGTTTTTAAGTGTTGGAAGGAGTAATTGGGTGTGTAATGTTAAGTAAAGTTCAACAACAGTTGTAATAACATTTGTTCTAATTTTTTATTTTGAAAATGTGGTGAATGAAGAAATCACATAATTGCTTTGCGATATATTTGGAGGTAGCATCATTATAAATTGTGACAAAAAAATTATCCAGAGGATACCTTGTAAATTGGGGTCAATTGCAAATAATTTCAATAAACAGCAAATTCACAGTTTATTGTCAAATATTGTATTTAACTGTAATTTTTTATATTTTATAGTTAAATTTTTTCTAGATTCATGGAATTTAATTTTTTAACTTCTTTTTCACGTTATTTTCCACTTAACTTTAGATATGTTTTTAGATGAGTGTCTGCAGAAGTAGGAATAGGTTGATTGCAAAAGTTAGGACTAAAATTTAGAAACACCTAATATTTTCAAAACACTTTAACTACAATGTTTTTCTCTGGAGGCATTGTTTAATTATCTGGATATGGCACT
>JARWCS010347702.1:0-11215 GCA_034783895.1 Geukensia demissa | reverse complement strand
CCTACCAGGGGTCCAGTGCCCCAGGACAGAGTGCTTGTGCCTATTCTACCCCCGGCACACCCTCTGGGAGGGGGATATGGATTTGTGCAACTTTGATTGACATATTTGAGCAGTATAACAGTTCTCCAATTGATGAATTTTTCTTTCTGATTCGGGTAGTTTCTGCCAATTTTTTAAAGAAAGTGTTCAAGAAGTTTTTTGCTTTGTCTAGTCTTGTTTTGATTTTGTCAGTATCTCCTCTCTATTAAGTACTTTTGTAGTTTTGGAAATTTACTTTGAAAATGCTCTTATGTTATTGCCATTTTGGGATATCCCCTAGTATAGTTCTCATAAATTTTAAATCTTTCTAACGAACTTAGGTTTTCTGTATATTTTGGTGGGTCTTTATTTTCTTTTTCATCACTCCAAAATTTAATAGTTGACAAGTCTTTTGTTGCACGGCTTTAAATTACTTTTCCAAAATTGCAAAAATTCATTGTTCCAAATTCTCAAACTGTGAAATAAATCGATTACATCCAAATGGATACTTGAGGATCTTTTTTACTTGTGATGAAGCAAAAAGAAAGAATATGATAGTAAGTAAATTATTTTGACACCAATATTTTTATGAGCTAGATTTAAAGAATATAGAACATTTAATATCTTGTATTGACTTTATCATGGAAAATATTCTGTAAGATCTTAGGGTGAACTGTTTTAACGTGATAAAGTTGGTACAAGATAAAAAATTTCCTATATTTTTTATCAGTAATGAAAATTTTAAGAAAGTTTGTCCAGGTAAGCGGGAGGGTTGATATCTCACAAACTGGTTTAACGCCGCCACATACTTAATGTGCCTATCCAAAGGCAGGAACCTGTAGTCCAGTGTTTGCCATTGTTTAATTAGTCATTTATTGTTACTGTTAGATACAAAATTATCTATATTTTTCAATCGGTAATAAAAAGTTGAAGAAAATTAGTCCAGGTTAGTCGGAGGATTCAGTGTTCACGAACTGTTTAACACCGCCACATACTTTATGTGCCAGTCCCAAGTCAGAAACCTGTAGTTGATTAGTTGTCGTCGTGAAATTAGTCATTTGTCGTTATTTGTTGACCATGTTTTCAAAAAATTGTTATAAATATTTTCACATTTTTTATTTCAAGGAGCTTTTTAGCATAATTGAAAACTGTAATGTGTCCTGTAGAATTTTAAATTTGGATAGCTGTCTCCTGGACATTCGTGCCAACAGTCATTTTTACATTGATCTTAAAATGTCACAATTTACACCTGACCTTTTTCATTTCAATGTATGAAATCAAGATTTTTTGATTTAATGAATCTATTTCATTCTTGAAAGAGATGCATGAAAACAAAGCATGTGACTTATTGCTTGACAATGGTGATGCTTTCCATAGCAACCCAATCATTTTTTTTTATTTGTGCTTGTAGACATGTAAAGGAATTGTTGGTCACTACAGTAAAAAGGGCATTGCCGCAAGCTACTGATAAATTCTACTATTGTATTCTGTTTTGTTTTGTCTGTGTATAGTTCAAATCTTTGACAGTCAATGGATCTACTTATTTAAATCAGTTTTGCTAGTTTGCAGATCTCACCTAAATAAGAAAGTTTTATAATTATCTCCCCTGACAAATCAACCAAGTCAGAAGGGTCCATTGTAACTTTCCTACAAATTAAATTACTTTTCATTTAATTGGAAAAATATGGTTTTGATGCAAGACCGATTAATTTTTCACAGAGTGTATGAAAATTTAGTTCTTGAAGATAATAATCTCATTACTACAATAAATGAAATATTGATGAAGCATAGAAATAAAACTTAAGATCTGTAGCTTATTAATGAATACACTCCCCCTTTGGTATCGTCGAATTCCTTTTACATCAGAAAAATATCATTTCATTAAACTGGGCGACTAAGCGTTTGAGAAAATTGGACATTTACTCTTTTAAGCACTTCTTGCATTAATAAGTAAGAAAACTTGCTTGTTAAAGTCGGATTGTTTGATGTACATTTAATACCATTGTATCAAAAACTTGTAATATTTGGATGTGATATTCAATATAAAAATTTTCTGTAGGTCAACAGCAGTTTGTAAGATGTATTTGACAGGACAAACTGATTAACTGAAAACAGACAGATGTTCCTTGTGCAGAGAAAAGTAGGTAATACTTAACACCACTTCTCTGTAAGCACTTTAATTGCCAGGAAATGCATAGTCTAACAATTAAAATTTTTCTCCGTAATTACTTTGAGTATCATTAGAAATGAAAAAAAAATGCATCAACTTGTAAGAAATATTAAATGGTTTCCATGGCAACACCTTTCTTTATTCTTAGGCTTGTGCAAAATCGTAAAACCAGTGAACGCTGCAAATAAAATAAAATAGCAGGATACTGTCTTAATTTTTTTGTTATATTTTTATATAGGCAATTACTATAAAACCTTGACAAAGACATTCTAAAGGTACAAGTATGTAGGTTAAAGTCATATAGAGATATAAGCTGTCAAAAGTAAACTTTTGAATAAAAAAAAGCTAGAATTATGATTTTTGAGACTGTCAAAAATATTGGTTGCCCTATTTCTTTTTAAATAAGAATTTGTCACCATGCAGTACTACTATAATAAAATGTTATTAAACAAATAAAACTTTGGGACCTCATTTAGTTTTGTTATAACAGTAATAATATTTATCCTATTGTGAGCCCTTATGTCTCATTTAATTATCTCCCCTTTGTTAGGCTCTTCTTTTTGAAGGTTTATAACTACACAGAAATGGCTCCAAATATGAAGAAAAACGACAAGTAAATTGGTTACTATGCCTTGTAAATTTTCAAAAGGCACTGTTTGTTATGGAAATTTTATTAAACTATTTTCTTTGCCAACTGAAGATGCTGAAATAATTTTGTCTGAGCATGGTTTTTTATTAAGTACTGTAACATTAGCGTTTGAAATATGTGATGCACACCTCAAACAAACCAGAGAAGAAAACAAGAGGAGATGGGCTCACAACTCAAAATGCTGTATTCCTCCACCCATTGCTATCCACAACAATAAAAAAGGAAATAAATTTACTGGAAATAGAAGGATCACCAGAGAAATCTTGAGAAGGATTCACTCCTCAACTGGAATAGTTGTGCCAATTGGTGCACGTAAGTATATTCACATGAATTAGCACTTGATTAAGCAAAACAGTACATGTAGTCGTACACATTTTGTATTTTTTGTCTATAAGTTCTAAATGAAATATTTTTGTCAATTTATGTTGTTTGCATTACTAGTATATTTATAGGGGGTTTAATATAAAAAATGCCAAAAAATAAAAATATTGTTTGTTTCCCCAAGTCCAGACAGGCTGTGCAAAAACATTGTGGCATATTTTTTTGGCCAAATCTAAATAAAAAATTATCTTCTTTATATTTTAGATAGACCTGAAATAAAAAATGAGTAAAACAAATTAAAAAAAATTTCCCTAACCTTCCTATCCAGACCTTGCTTGGTAGGATTGGTTACATGTAGGTAATACCAACAATTTATCAATGTTGGCCTAATAAAATCAGTCATGATGAAATTGAACATTTGGATAATGCCATGCCCCTGCACATTAAAGACCCCCTTTTGTAGAAGTCAAACATGTCAAAAAGGGAAGGCTCATGCTGCTTCAAATAACTTAATTTTTCATCCCTACCTATCCCTCTTATTTTCCCAAAACAGTCAAAATCCATTGTCCTGTTTTGTACCACCCAGTCTCCCTTTTTAATAATTGTTTAAATTGCACTTATCCTGAATATGCAAGAAATACTTGCCTCAGGATGTTAAGCAACAGAAATCAATCAAACGATAAAAATGAATAAAGACAGTAGTTACTTTCATGACTTTAAATGAGTTGCAGGGATATATGGAAACTTGAGTATATAATCCTGACTTTGTACAGGCATTTAACATGAAATATTGGGGTAAATAAACTCTAAATGAAGATAATACACTACACAAAATATCTCTACTTTTCTGCTGCAGCACTTGCTAATGTGTAAATTGATGTTACGACACTATGCACATACATTAAATCTAGAAGCATTTAATGTTGTGAAGGAACAATGAATTGTTTCAATATGCATTCAAACAACTATTATTACAACATGCATAATTCATTATTATAACTTTATTTAAGCTATTTGCACGTTGTGCAGAAAAACTTTAGCTAGTCATGCTAGTGGTGCAATTGTTCCAATTCAAAATGAGAAAAAAGATGATAGAATCACAGATTCAGTACAGGAGGAACAGTTCAATGATGATGACACATCTGATCTTGTGAATGAAATTTGTGCCCCTGAACAGAGAACAGAAGAACTTGAATCCATCACAGTAAGTGTGTTGTATTGAAAAAAGTACAGTTAGCAACTTGCTGAGGGTATACTTAGTATACTTACTTAATCAGTGTCCAATTTGTAGGTACGTGTAGTTGGGATGGAAAAACGGATTGGAGAGGGCATTACAATATTCCCCCTACTAGTTTATTAGGTTAAAATATGGGGATCATACATGGACATGTTTACTTTTTATATTTGAAAAAAGGGGTCTAAGGCCAAATAGCAGATCTTTAAAAAAAAATCCTCGAATCAATAGATTTAGCCATATTCCAACATACATGTGTTAAGATAAAAATGTACATTACATATACAATTTTGATTGTTTATGTTTTCTTGGGTTTTCTTGAGTTGATTAAAGAACAAGGATTTTTTGTAGGACTACTCATCCTATGGACCAGACTTCTGAAGCATCTGCATGTTCTGTTGAAAAGCGGGACACTTTGAACACCTTCCTGTCTCTGTTAAAAATTTCACCAGTCAAAGAGAAAAGAATACCTTTTCAAGATTCCAGTCAAAAGACCCAAAGTAAATGTATTACCAAGGCATTACAGTGCATAGAGGCAATTTGTGACACAATTTGTCCAGGGGAAGGAAAATTGCTTGAAGAAAAAGTAAAGAAACTTATATATACTCAAGTTAAAGAAAATGAAAAGGTAAGAATGTAATGATATGAATAATAAGCAATGAGCAAAGTAAAGCATTTTATGTTGTGAGGTATAATGTGAAAGGCTCTGAAAAAAAAATCTACATTTGAATGTTTGTTCCCTGGTTACAATATCTTTTTTAAACTATGCACAGTTGCATGATTAGTATGATTATTATTATAATAATTGGAAATAAATATGTAGAGTGAATTTGTGTATGACATAATCCTCCTTGCTTTTATGTAAGCACAAATTTTAATTTCCCAACCCTACAGAGTGGAGGAATATGTTCGCTCCGCTGGTACTCCAACCACATCAACCAAGGTAAAATTATATCAGTTTAGTTTTTTCAGTTCTTTTGTAGCTGTACATAATTAAAATTTTCTTTATTAGATGTATCTTTTATTTTTACTTTAAGAAGACAGTTAAAGACATATTTTCAAATGGTAACTGCACTGTGTTGGATGGAAACACAGATTCCACTCAACTCCACCTCAGTGACAATGAACTACAGTTCATGTTGTTTTAATCATATTCAGATTAGGAAGATATTTTCAAATATGTTACTTTTTCTCCTTATCAGGTGCCATTGTTTGATCAAACAGTGTTGATCCTTAAAGAGGTATACTTGAATTCTGATACTTGGATTATGCAGAGGCAGATCTTATCCATAATAGCTAAAGATAGGACATATTCTGAGGTTAAACAGGTGATTAGCTTTAATAGTTTAAAGTTCAGACCAATCTTATATGATCTGTAGATAATACAGTGATTTAGGAAGAAATTTTACCAATGGGACATTTTCAAAATGTTTTTTATTTGTTTGATTGGGATTTATTGCCACTTTCAACAATATTTCAGTCATATCACGGCGATCAACTACCTAGACTATCTGGCCATCCAGGCCCTCAGAATGTTTAACAAGATTTTAAAAAAATCCATGGACCTTTTCTTAAATATCCTATTAAGGGATCATATTTTAGATGTGCCATTTTATTTCACTTGAAAAAAAAGAACCATATGAGTTATAATATATTGCCATCACTTATCTTCCATTGTTGCCTGTCCATGTTTACAATTTTTCAACATCTCCCAGACAGAATGAAATAATTTTATTAGGATTATTTCTTAGGGTAATCTGCACAAAAGCGTTGCTTTGAATTTTGATCCAACAAAAATCAATGCTGCTTATTAAAAATGAACAAAGGGGTCAAACAGCAGATTTTTTTGTAATACCTTTTCAAACTGTTAGGATAAATAACATTTAATAGAGTAAAAATGTTAAACATAATTAGATTTATCCAAAAAGCTGATACCAGATATTTCCTTTTGGAAATTTTCCAAAGCAAAAATCATTGTGCAGATGTTGGGTGTGGTATGCCGTTAACCAGTGAGAAGCACACCAGGAGTAAAATGGATGAAGACAAGCTTGAACATTTCATTGATTTCATCGTGTCATCAGACCTACCATATGGTACCAAAACAATGAAGTTATCGAATGGGCAGATTGTTGAAGTCCCAAACTTAATCAGTAGTTTGGCACCTTCATCACTTATTGAACATTATAAACAGCTGTGTGATACACAGGATATCATACCATTGGATAAGATTAAGATTATAGTTGACTATCTCATCTTAAAATAAGGGGGGAATTGTAATGAATATTATTCTTTGTCAACACATATATTCCAAACAATACAGTTTACAGATATGCAACTATATAGAGATGTTTAGAAATGGTACTGAGATTGAAAAAAGCAACTCAAATTTCTGATTAAAAAGAGTTCTTAGGGTCTGTTCATACTATAGTTAACATAATCCAGATCAACTTAAGCCAGTATAGAGGTAACCTGTTGTGTTCCCACTAGTGTTGAAATTATGTAATTTAACTTAATCTAGATTAAAATTGAAACACAGAAAAAGACCATAATTAAAGTAATGTTAATAATTATGACGTCAAATTTAATCCTCATTTGTGTCCACACTACAGTTTGATTCAGATAAACTTGATCTGGATTAAGTTGATTCGGATAAATAAATCCCAGTGTGAACACACTGTGACTTAATCAACATTTTACAATGTGAAACTTATTTCACACCATGAAATTTTCATAGAAAGCATGAAATTTTGTACAGTTATTAAATCTAACACGTATGTAGAAATGCTTTTATGAATATTTCCATAATGCGCTGGTGGTGCATTGTATCTTTTAATACAAAAAAATATCTGAATCTGCAGAATCAAATCATCAGAAACTAAGTATACATGATCTGGGTCCTACACAAATTATATTTATGCCAATTGAATGAAAAAAAGAATACCTGCATGCCATTGCTAAAAATAGGATTCTTCACCACCCTTGAAAGTTTCTTTTGGTTCAAAATAACCTTTCATTATTTAATTACCATATTTTGTGGAAATTTGATTATCTTGATTAATACTTGTTATTATGTTGTTTTCTTATTTAGGAACGTCTACCTTGTACAAAATCTTAAATGAGTGTTCTGCATCAGTCCGTAAATGTATAGAGGGCTTGGACTATTATGTTGCTGAAGGGGGGAGATCTTTTCAAGAACTTGAAGAGTTGATAAAGGCGCTTACCATTGATAAAGATAAAAAAGAAATCCCTAACATCACGCATTTTATCTGCCAAAAGTTATCTAAAAACTGATTACAAGGTAAATGTTGTATAAAACACACAATGAACTTGTAGAGGGAATAAAGTTATTGACTGGTACATTCATCTGTCAGTTTAAAATTACATGTATATATATATATATAAAAAATGACATTTTGTATCTTGTACTGACTTAATCAGAGAAAATATTTATTGGCCTCGTAGGGGGAACTGAATATTTTAGCTTGATAAAGTCAGTACAAGAAACAAAATGTCCTCTATCCTCTTTATTGGTAATTTTTAATAATAAAATGTTCTCGGGTTGAAAATCTCACAATTTACATCAATTAACACAAGATCTACTTTATTTCAATGAATGAAAGCAAGATGTCGTTTAGTTTTATGAATGACGTTGGATCTATTTCAATCATGAAAAGACGCCAGGAAGTAAAAGCATGCAACATTAATGCTTGACAACATGAATCCATACTTCACAAGCCAATATTTTTTTTTATTTGTGCCTGTAGACATGTACAGGAATTATTGGTCAGTTCAGATCAAAGGAAATTGCTTCAAATTACTGATAAAACAGTCTTGATTGCTCAACTGAAATTACTGGACAGAGTTTGTTGAAACTTTTCATGTATTCAAATAAAATATAAAAATAGGAGATGTGGCATGATTGTCCATGAGACAGCCATCCACCAAGTGACAGTAGAATTTTAATATATAATAAATACTTCATTTTCTTTGCAAAATTGCTTGACATAATGAAGATTTTTTCAAATATTTTCGTATATTTGTATTGTATTGCAGGTTCATATTAAAGCTGAATCCAAGACGACTGATCATTGTAGAAAGTATGCTTTAGGGCAATCTGAAGACTGTAATCATTTGCACACTGAAATTTGTGAACAGTGTGAAAATATGGAAGGTGTTTTAAGTGAAATTTCGATGATTGTACATAACTCAAGCAGGGAAAATAAAGATTCTATGATATTTCAGGTAATAAAAATAATGACAATTTTTAGGAGGTAACACACAGATCTAAAAATTTATTCAATGGGATCCTGGGAATGTGTACTAATTTTGGTGCCTTCTAACATGTCTATTGCATTTTGTTGTCGCCTGTCAAACATTTTTTCAAAAATCTCCTCTCAAACCTCATGTTTGTCAAGAGAAGTTCTAAAAACACTTAAAAGGAATTTTACAACTTTGAGAACACTTTTTAGTGTCACAGATGCTTAGTTCAATCCACCATTCTCTGCATGCCAGAGTGAATTTATTGTCCATATAGTTCCCAAACATTCCGCGTTTTAGAGTTCAACATGCTGTGGTTATATTATGCTGCACTTGACGTAGTTTTTTTTATTCTTTAACAGTATAACTTGAACACTGATTTTTACATACATGACATATAACATGGTAATATTGATTGAACTTTTTAGAAAATATGCATAATTATTTCTTGTACTATTGTATGGTATGTTTATTTTATTATTAAAAGAAAATTTGGGATTTTACATTTTAAAAATTTTGTGTATTAGAATGTATATAAGGAGAATCATATATTTTGTTTTTAGGTCGACACAGCATCTGAAAATATAAGAAACTGGAAAAAACATATTGTTCGATCAAGAAACCAAGAAGAGGCTAGACTGGACTTAATGGGAAAGCTTACAGATGGCATCTTATTGATAACTTCTGATTGGGCAATGAAATTGCTACCTAGGAAATACCGTGAAGGTCAAACAGATTGGTTTGCTAAGAGGGGACTGAATTGGCACATTTCTGTTTCAGTGTTCAAAAAAGATGATGCCATCAAAAATATTACCCACGTGCACATCTTTCCTTCGCAGGTGAATAATGTTTTAAACTTACCAACAGTTTTAAGGGCCTTTTAATGAATATAATATTGTTCATTCATTTAAGTGGATTACTCTTTAACCTTGATTCAATACTTCATGAAATATTTCACAATAATTTATTATGACTTGGACAAACATATTTCTGAAACCTGGGAAGATCTATGAAATGTTGTCAAGTGTCTTTATTATTATCGTTTTTCTAGAAATTAGACTTGGTTATGCATGGGCACATTTTTCATGTTATGCCTGGATGACTGAAATAAGTCTTTCACAACCTGATTAAATTTAACTTAAATGAAAATAAATCATTTAACTTCAAGAGGTATGTGTTACTTAGCTCTGTATATATTGTTTGTATTGGTAACAGAATAACAAAAATATTACCACATTCTATACTTTTTTGAGTTTGGGTAAGTAAAATGTTTGACAATATATCTCATCAACTGTCGTGTTTTATGTATAGTTTCACAATTTGCATTTCGGGGCCTTTTACAGCTTCTGTTATGGTATGGACTCTGGTTCATTGTTCAAGGCCATAATGGGACCTGTAGAAGTTAAAATTCTACTGTCACTTGGTGGATGGCTGTCTTATGGACAATCATGCCAGATCTCCTATTTTTACTTATTTCTTCTTGGAAAAAAGTCCAAATAATGCCAAAATTGAATTAATTAAAATAGAAAGCTCAATTTATCGTCATTATTATTTGAATTAAACTGCAAGGGGGGTAAAGCATGTTTCTTCTACTGACCAAGACACCCATAGACCAACATCCTAACACCTAAAGACTATAAATAAATACAAACACAAATGTCAAATTGAATGACCAGACGATAGTGCCATGTGCTGAGCTTAATACTGTACATGTATAAAAGAAGCGAAAATTAAAAAAATGAAAAATCCTTAATATTATAAGTGGCAAAAAAACTCAAAAAACCATGATAAAATTTGACAGAATCTAAGATCGGTCTGCTCGATAAGGCTCTGTCGTGCTGAATTAATACAAAACACGAGAAGCGGGAAAACTACGTAACGGTCTATGGGCAGATAACTAAAAGAAATTAATTTCAGTCTTATTCTGTACATTCAAACGAATGAAATTACATGTAAGGCATATAACGTATATACAAAGGTTTTAATGTTAAACGGTAAAATCATAATGTTTTTAGAATTAATTGACATCTCTATTTCAGAAATTCCAGTCTGTGCTGCATATTTCCTCATTTCTTTTTATCATAATTTTACCCCTCTTTTTGACCCTTTTTTGTTTGTTCATAATTCCCTTATCTCTTTAGACTTTCGATTTCTCTCATTTGATTTCTACAATGTACTTCTATTTGGAATATCAGTATATTTATAGTTTTCTCGCAATTATGTCTTGTCGGACTTCTGGCTAAAATTTATTTCAGTGTCATTTGGCATTTACTTGAAAACTACGATACATTCAAAATTCGAAAGAATTGTTATTATTTTTTTATTAAGACTAAAATATGTATGTGTTTCAACAGACTGTCGGTATACCAATGGGGACCAACTGTTCACCCCTTCTCGCCGATTTATTCCTTTATTCGTATGAAGCCGACTTCATACAGAGCCTTTTACAGAGAAAAGACAAAAAGTTGGCTCAATCTTTTGGTTTCAGTTTTTGCTATATAGATGATGTCCTTTCACTGAATAACTCTAAATTTGGTGACTATGTTGACCTCATCTATCCCATTGA
>JARWCS010347701.1:0-19230 GCA_034783895.1 Geukensia demissa | reverse complement strand
TGAGCAAGGATCCGGTAAGGGAGGGACTTTTAGACTGCCACTGGAAAAATTGCGGGTTTGATAGGGGCGGAAAATTTAGCCTTGTAAGGTTGCGCTGTAGTATATTTCAGTTTCAAGAAAAAATTAAAACAAAAAATTTCGCTCGCTTGCATCTATTTTTAGCACAAAAACATCCACGGAACTAGAAACAAATTTGGACTGACCTTACTCAAATCAATGACAAAAAATATAAATCTTTCGTTGTTTCGTACACTGTTTTGGAAAAATTTTGTGGTCGAGACACAAGCCTCATAGCAATCCCCTCCACAGAAAACAAAATGGTCAGTGACTAAGAGATTGGATCGTCTTGCATTCATATATGTAAAGTACAAATCTAAAGATCAGAGTATTATATTACATAGAGAGATATATTATACAGCTTGAGTATTCTGACTTTTGTCAGATCCTGATATACGTTCTAAACAGCACATTAGTCTTATGGTCGGACGGAAACATATACTCAGTAATCTACCTTTGCTGTTTACATAAATACGGTATTAATACTGCATTATATAATTGCAAACATTTCAGTCGAACAAAACTGAACGCAAAATACTACTGTCATTCATCGACTGCAAAAAAGAAGTATATGGCGGAAATTCTGGAATTTGATCAATATCGTCTTGCATATATATATATATATATATATATATATAGTTTTGATTTAAGAATTCAATTCTTATTTTGGTGAGTAGAATATGGGTAGAGTGGTTATAATTTTGCGGGTGGATTTCGGATGTTTTTGATGCGACGTCATCGCAAGCGGAAGCGAGCTTTGTTTCTGGATTTAATTGGTTGTTCTCGGTGTTTTTAGTCTTATTGTATGGATTTTCGAAATGGTTCTGATTTTGGGACCGGCTAAGAGCAAAGCGAGGTTAGTCGGACTATGGTGTCTACTACTAAAATACATGATTTGTCCTAAGTATTAAGCAAACATCCAGAATACTTCCGAAAACCCATACAACAAGAGGAAATACCAATTAAAACCGGAAACAAAGCTCGCTTCTGCCAGTGCATGCGCAGAAAATATATTTTCTACTATTGTAGTACAGGCTTTGCCCTATAACCTTATACTAACAACCCCAAGTGGTCACCAACGACAAAATACACCGGAAACAAAAAAAAAAAAAAAAAACAAAAAAGAAAAAAAAAAAAAACAAAAACAAAAAAAAGAACGGGAAAATCAGGCGTGCTCTAGCAGGCACATGCGTACTTCCGCTGGCATCATTTTCGGTCACGTGACTCCGCTTCATGTCAAGTGTCCTCTTTCCCAATCGATGGTGCCGTCACATAAATTACACCTGATGTCCACCCGAAAATTGACGATATTGATCAAAATTCCAGAATTTTTTGCTAAGATTCACGAATGGTTTAAGTCAAGTTTAAGAGTTAAAGCTAGCTTTGATAATACTACAAATACATCATTTCTATTGGTATTATAGAACCAACTTTATTGATTACTGTCATTTTTTGTATTGTTTTGTGTCGAATGCAGTGTTTATTTTGATTTTAAATATCCAATCCAGTGATAAATTAATGATAAATTGAGTATTAAGTTAAGAATAGTTAAAAAATCCGATCGCACCAAGGTCTCAGTTTTTATCTGTATAAAATTGATATATAACGATATATTTAAATAAGAAACATTTCATTAGCCTTGATTAATTACAATGTAAATGATAACATTTTAATTAACTGTAAAACATATAAATCTGTCATGAGACAAAGCAGGATTGACTTATTAAATCGTCAAGAGTACGGCATCTTTTATTTACACGTCCAAAAGACAGTGGCAGTGTGTATACATTTAAAAGACTTTGGTCCGATACTGTCCGCCATTACCATATATCATTCGCGGAGATGATATCTGTTAAATTCCCATTACATACTTGAGTTAGATCACCAAATACATCTAATTCCATCAAGAATTCAATCTTAAAATAAATCAAATATAGTACGAACTCTTGTCATTTTAAACACCTAGAGTGTCAATCTTGGATAAATTTTCTGTCGCTTCACCGATTGTAATTAATGCATATTTAATACATTTTAATTAATAATCATAAATATTTAGGCGAAGTTATCTTTATTGATAGATATATCAACGAACTGTTGATATTGAACACTTTTGTACTGCAAAAATACTTTATTAATAATAGTGTAGACCTCCACACACATCAGATTCTCGGCCAAGTTTGCATGGGACTGTAGTGTAATTTCCAAATGGTTTAACAACTTTCAAAAAGCAGCTTATAACGTTCTCTCAGATAGATCGGACATGAAATGTGTAGTCCAAACTCAAAGTCCAACTTGCAGAAATGTCTTGTTCATTCTGGAGTTTTTACGCAGTCAATTGAATAATAGACGACGGAAAAATTTTCCCAATTTAAAATTTACAAGAAAACAATTTCGCAGCTTACATGTACGCGACAAGTTTTGCATGATGTAAACCACATGACTGGATTCCACGTGATGATGAGACATCACATTAAGAAGAGGAGAGAACGTTCATTTCGCTAAATTTTGGTTTTAATTGACCGCGCAGTTTCAGACCAAAAGAATTTATATGAATTTCCCATAAACTATCGTGTTAAACAAGTTTGGTAATGGATGCAATGTTGGTTGAAGGAGTGCTCGATGACCACCTATTAAGACCATTTCACTTAAGTTATTAACAGAGCTTCTTTATTATCTCATATTAAAAATCAATTCGGTTTTTGCGGTGATAACTGTTGTTGTTGGGGATGCTGAATAAATGTTTAAGAAGGGACCACTTAAGACCGTTCCAATGGAGGATTTTCCAATTAGCTTAGCTTTAGACAAGAAAATTTTAGCGAATTTTCTTTGTGCCCATGTTAAACCCAATTCGGTTGTTGAGGCCACACTGGAGCTGCCGGATACAAATTTGAGGAAGATCACTTGAAAAAAATAATATAGAGCCATTTTACAAAGCGATATGCAACATTGGTAAACTTAATTATATATATTTTTGCACAATTAATTTAAAACCTATTCGAGATTTCACATCTGCAACGAAGCGGTAACGCTTGTCCGAACATGCCTAACAGCTAATTGTGCTTGTAGTAACCCCACATTGTCTCTTACAATGCGGAACTGTTTTCGAAAAATATTTGCGTTGCGGAAGGAAAATACACTGTTTTTCGAGGATATGTATACACTTACATTTTACTGATAAACTTTTGAAGTCAGGATAGAGATATCACAAGCTTCTAAAAACCTGCAAAGAATTTAATTACTGTTTCAAAGATTTAAAAGAAAAACACGGCTGCAATTAAGAATTTTGATACGATAGGGGTTATCACATCCTACATTATATGAAAACATCACATGTAAAGCATATACATTAAAAACGACCAACTGATTCACAAAGGGTACAGGTTCGACGTTGTAGTCAGAACATGATAACTGTTTTTGTTGGTACATATATTAATACACTTATCGCTTCCATACACGAATATAAATAAATCTGCCATTGTATCCATCTCGTCTTTGCTTACGTTTATTCACAACATAATATTAAATCGTCGGACATAATGTGTTTGACATCTTGTGTTGAGAAACTTGATGTCTTATCATCAGGAGTCTCACCCTGAGCTTGCTTTCAATAACTGCGACTATTTATTAGAGAGGTTTTTTCTTTTTCAAGTATTTTGCAAGTATATTTATTGTGATTCGGGTACTCTCTAGTCGGTTTTGATGAATTTCCGTTTGATTTTTATAATTTGTCACTGCTTTTGTTTTCTTTGAGTTCGTCCTTTAGCCACTCATTGGGGGAAGGTTGGAATCCCACTAAACTAGTTTAACCCAACCAGACGTCTCATGTACCTGTCTTCAGTCAGGAATTGTGGTCATAGGTTTGTCTTTGTGTTAAATGTTTTGTTACTTTTTGATGATATTCAGATAAATGCATATGAGAAGTATTATTTTACCTATCCACATTTTATTGACCAAGGGCGATTTAGAGCTCTTCACAAGGAGTGGTATTCTACCCTTGTTGAAGGCCTTGTGTAGACCTCTGGATTTGTAAATTTCCACCGTTATTCTGGTAATTTGAGTGCGGTATAGCAAACATTTAGCCCATAGTTTGTCATTTTCATACTATCTTCTACACAAGGGTAGATGACTGTAACGTGAGCAAGTCACAACCTGATTTATCTACCAAAAGCGAAAAAATTTTCAATAAGAGATTACTCTAACTCAATGTCAAGAAAAACACAAGATTTTAACTTTCCATATTTAGCGTAAACGCTAAGGAACTAGTTCGAAATGGTTGCTATTGAAGGTTAAGTTATAATGTGTTCCTGCGTTGGAGTACAATAAGGGTAGGTCACATTGTAGCTGTTGTAAAGCATCAAATTGAATAAGCCAAATTGCTGCTGTTCGAAAGCTTAAAATGGGATAGACCACAATGCAGCTGTTTTAAAGCATCAAATGACATGGGTTGCATTATAGCTGTTGAAAAGTATCAGATGGAATAGGTAAAATTGTGATGTTTTAAATTATCAAATGGGATAGGCCAGATTGTTGCACTTGTAAAACATCAAATTGGAAAGCTGTTGTAAATCATTAAATGGGACATTATACGACACCAAACACAGAAAGGATTCATTGTCAATTAAGCATTTGGGAAATATACGAAAAAAAAATTATTTCGATTTCGATTACCGTTGTCAGCAATAGCATTCAAGAAAGCTGTTTTTAACGTCCAAAACAATGAAAAATTCTTTTGATGGACAGTTTTTATCGTATCTGCACTTTGAGCAGATGGTATGAATTTCGATGGCAATGGATTACCAAAATATTTTGTTTCGATATGTTTATGAGTAAATGTATAAAAGCTTTTTGTGGCAGTTTTTTTCAGGTCTGATAATGTCACATGAATAGATTTTACTTTTACACCAAGTACCTAACCATAAGGGTGGTGAATATTGACAGTCAGTAGTAAACAGAGGCGCAGAATAATAGCAGAAAGTTGCAAGATCAAGGAACGGATAAGAGAGATTTAGAAAGGTAGTAAATTGTTACTTTGACGTTAACTTGTCCAAAACCCTTTATGCGCTATTTGTTAACGAGTGCCATCTGATGACGAATTTACTCTAAATATTACATAAACTGTAATAAGAGCTTAACCATGTCAGATTAATTCTCATTCTAATTTAAAGAATATTGGGTATATATTTATCATTTTAATGCTATGTGGTTTGTATTCACTCCTAGAAAAAGCTTGGAGATTGCAAGCGGCATCCCCTATCCCTTTTCTACAAACATACCCGAAATAGAAACTATGAACTATAATACTATTAAAAGACAAGTATATTACATATGCTACTGATTAATTATCCATTATATGAAAATTAGTTTATATTTTTATTGGCAACGAGAATAATGTTAAGGAGATAAAGCAATTTTTCTATCTTCTAACCTGTGAGTGTTTGTCTCTCATGTGATGTTAAGATGTTAATGATAGTTTGATCACACCGACTGTATTTGAAAAGGTCTACCCCACACTAAGTTGAATATCATAAAAATTTTCTATTTGCAAAAAGATGAAATCCAAGAGGGGCAATTTTCTTTTCACTCATATGATAAGCTCTAAAATTCCGATTTCACGCGACATTTTACTTGATAAGCGCGGTAGATATTGTTAAAAAGATAGCTTCAACAAAGGAAAATGATACACAATTGATGTATGTATACCTATCCTTTGACAAAATTCAGAGCTTATCTGATCACGGTTTAAGTAAAATAAGTAAAAAATAATCTTCTAAATCTTTTACAAGCCGTTGGTAAAAATGAATAAGATCACGCCGGTGCACCATAAAATGCATAAGATTGCAGGTAATTATAAAGTAAAATATTTGATGTTTTAAATCTAAATGTGATTATTCAAAATTGTTCATACCTATCCATTTGTCTTGTGTACACATAAATGTACCTATCTCTCATATCTTCAGAGCAGGAAAATTAGAGTTATAATACAAAACTAAAATAAAAAAGTAAGAAAAACTATGACATTAAGAAAGAAATGTGGTATCATCATAAAATTAATGTTTGTTTGATGAGTAATTCGGAGTTCTTGGGCAAGTCTGACCTAGTCTAGACCTTATAAACAACTACTTACAAAAAAGACGTAGCATTTAGTTGAAGAATGTTTTCTTTCTCGGATAGGCTATTAATTTTGCCGTAAGATTTTCTTATACCTTATGTTGAGAGAACACGTTTCAAAGCGACCTCTTGGTGCGCATTTACCTTCCTAGCTGTTTTTGCTTGCATACGGTGTGTATGGTATATTAATTTATCTAAGGCATTTCTTAAGCCCGGGGCGTATCACCGTTTCCACGGTGTTACTCTGGTGACTCCATCATTTCTGTAGCTAAACCATTGCTTTAGTTAGCACATTACTGTTTCCGTCATTTTACCCTGACATAATTGTGTTTCTAAAATAATTATTTCCAGCACATTTTCTGTGTCTAGTCTGTCACCGTGTGACGTACATTACTGTATTCAATCAAATGCTCATGAGAATTATTTGAAATTCCTGAACAGAGAAAGCTAGTGATAAATTTGATGTTATAGAGAATTTAGAAATTCAAAATCACAACCATTTTCATAAATCCAGAGACTTTAGCATTTTCTCCATGAGCAGTCTTGAATTCAATCCTAAAGATTTCAAAGTTCATATCGGTAGACGCGGATAAACCGGAGGCTCTGGTTTAAATCCGGAACATTGACACGTATAATTAATGTTGCTTCCGTGTGGTATTGGTGTGGTGCGGTGCACGATTAAAATTAGTGCATATATTGCTCCCATGTGTTATTAATGTGTTACTGATCATAAAAATCTTACATTGCTCCCGTGTGTTGGTTGTATGGTGCAAATCAATCAGATCTTCTGTTGCTCTCGTGTTTAGCGTAGCGTAGGTCAGCCAAATCTTACAGTGCTCCCGTGTGTTGGTTGTATGGTGCAAATCAATCAGATCCTCTGTTGCTCTCGTGTTTAGCGTAGCGTAGATAAGCCAAATCTTACAGTGCTCCCGTGTGTTGGTTGTATGGTGCAAATCAATCAGATCTTATGTTGCTCTCATGTTTTATTGGTGTAGCGTAGATCAGTCGAATCAACATTGCTCCCGTGTGTTGTTTGTATGGTGCAGATCAATCAGATCTTATGTTGCTCTCATGTTTTATTGGTGTAGCGTAGATCAGTCGAATCAACATTGCTCTCGTGTGTTGTTTGTATGGTGCAAATCAATCAGATCTTATGTTGCTCTCGTGTTTTATTGGCGTAGCGTAGATCAGTCAAATCAACATTGCTTCCGTGTGTTGGTTGTATGGTGCACATCTTATGTTGCTCTCGTGTTTTATTGGTGTAGCCTAGATCAGACAAATCTTACATTGATCCCGTGTGTTGGTTGTATGGTACAGATCAATCAGATCTTATGTGTCCTTCGTGTTTTATTGGTGTTGCGTAGATCAGTCAAATCTTACATTGCTCCCGTATGTTGGTTGTATGGTGCAGATCAATCAGATCTTGTGTTGCTTTCGTGTTTTATTGGCGTAGCGTAGATCAGTCAAATCTTACATTGCTCCTATGTGTTATTTATGGACTACACAATTAATATTGATGTGCAGGTCTCCTCCAGTTTGTATTGATTCAATACAGATCAATTAGAACTTGAATTCAATGCTCCATTTTATTCAGCCGATAATCATAAAACTAGAGAAATGCAATTTTCAATTTTTTGATGAATCTTCCGTTCGGAATGCATAACTATTCTTTGATATTTTTACTTGAAGTGGAGAAATATTGTCTCTATATTTTATTGCCCTACACACCAAAGACGATGTCACTTATTTTAACACGTAGTTTGTTGGAGAATTCATTTTAATTTAAAAAATAGTCTATTCAGTTTTAATCTTCTACTTATTGGTAATTCATATGATATCTGATGAAAACATTTTGGTTTAAAATTCTAGTTGCTCCCATCATCAGAAATATACTATCCCATCTTGTGTTTCACTCTGTTTTGCAGTGTCACCATTGCTCTGCGGGATAAGAACCATTTGATAGTAATTTAAGACCAGGAAACAAAGAATTATGTTAACATTAAAGGAAATTAATGTTTATTGTATGACCTTTATGATCTTCTTCGATTGAACCAGTTTTATGTTATTCGAAATTCTGCACACCACGGTGTTATCAGGGTGTTATTATTGTGATAGTACAATAAATATTTAAATTAATCTAAATTCAGGTCTAAAATAGACGTTAACAAAATATTTGATTGTACATCATTGAAAGTTTTTGTTTAACTATTGAAGAGAAATAGTATCTTACTTTCACAACGAAAAATTTTTGTCATTTTTAGTCGTCTTTAGTCCAAATATCTGTACAAAACGAACGGGTACCTTATTAAATTATTAATTTAATTTAATTTATTTATTTGCAAAATTTCACCCATATGGGTCAAGCAAATACAATAATGATGAAGAAAACAGCAAGACAGCAGCACCTGATTTGTTTCCATTTATTACGGTCTCATTTCATCATGATTTTTCATGAGACTGCCATTCATAACGAGTAAATCTCAGTTCCAAGAGCATTTAATAATGGACACATGTCCACACCCTATGGCAAAATGTAAATGGCCCCAAAATAATATGTGACAATGTTCAAATTTAACAACTTTCGACTAAAAAACCTCAACCCCCCTAACCTGGGACGGGGGTGTGTCAACACGAAATTAAACTAAACTTAAAAAAACAACTGTATTTATAATATTTAACTTTTGCAGTCGATATGTAGTACGCAGACAATAACAAATAAAACAAGACACAACAAGATGTACCAACTCGCTGTTTCTGACAGCTAGTTCAAAATCCAAACACAGTTGTTAACACATCTGGTTCTCTCAAGCATCGACATCAATCACAACACGTCCGGTTGGATTTAGTGAAAAAATGTCATTAACATCAAAAGAAAACAAGGTGTTGCGCAAGTGCCAATATTAAAAAGGTATTGACAGTATGTAGGACAAAAATTTCACAAAATATGAAATTAGTTTTGCTGTAAATTATTGAGCAGAGAGTCTATGTTGATACCAAAGAAGACAATATTTAAAGATCTTAAAATACTGTCATAAAAATAACCTTTACATATAAGTTTATTTATGAAACTGACAAGTACCAATGTGTTGTGTTTAAATTAACGAGATTTATTTACCACATTTCTATACAAGTTTCTGTCATTTTTGAAATATGAACATGTTGAAATATGGTGAAATTCATCTCCAATGTTTAAATTACATAAGAAACATAATCTTTTTTTCACGTTCAACGTTTTGCCATTTACCGCTTTCAATTGGCAGCTTGTGAATAACAGTAACAAATTAACATAAAACTAATAAATCTTTTTCGTCAAAGGTGTTAAAATATTCTTCTAAACCAACAGCTGCTTTAAAAATTTTAAACTTTCTTGCCAGTTTTGTTGAAATTTATCATGCGTCAACCTTTAGCCATATATACTTTATAAAACCTTGTTGGTTCCAGTTAAATGGTTTACCACATCCAACAAAACTTTTCTCACAAAACAACTATTTAAAGCTAACATTTTGGTTAGAAAATAAATGCATGAAACATAAATCTGTACATAATAGAAGACAGCTTTGATTGTTTGCCCATAACAAGTTAAGACCAATATGATACAATTCTTTGTTCAACATCTATATACAAAGTTCTCCATTAACCATACAGTTAGGAGTAAAAGATTTAAGATAAAATTCTTCTCTAGACTACGGTGTCCACTTCTAGTGTACAAGGTCTATCATTAAAAAACTTAGAAGGATTCCGAAAATCATACAATAAGACGAAAACAGTCGATACGACCGATATCAGAAAAATAGCTTTCTTCTGCTCTCGCTTGCGCAGAAAATATAATGTCTACAACCTAAGTACGGGCTTAAACCAACAACCCCGAGAAAATCCACACCACCCGAAAAGTCCCTCAAACCAAAATCACGGATAATTTTGGCGAACTCTTCGGCGTGCATGCGTACTTACGGTGTGTTATTATCGGTCTTTGTCTCTTCCGCTTATGGTCACATGTCTTCCTATGACCTCATTTCCGGTCTATGTCACTCCCGGTTGCGTCACACTTGACGTCATTTTCGATATTCCCGAAAGTCCTTCCGATTAAAATGCACCGAAAACCAAATTTATATATCTGACGGAATTAAATATATCTTAAGGTCCAATATTTACATTTCCATCACATTTTATTCATTATTATCATTAGTTAATAAAAAATGCAGCAGTATAAAAGTTATCAATATTTTATGAGTGTTTTTTTGTTAACCCTTTTGACCTTTTTCCAAACTTTTACATTTTCCAGTTTTGTTACAAAAAGTGTAAATATCAAGAAGGTTTGTTAAACACCGTGATCCGCCTTATCTATAGGGTTCTCCCTGAAAGCCCTATTTGTTGTAAGTTCCATTGTAAAAAAGATAAACCTTGTCTAGGCCGTTTCAAAGGTCTTCCAGGTGCTTTATGTTCTTCTGGGTCATTATGTGGAGGACGGTGGGAGCTCCACAATTCCTTAGTATCTGCTGTTATATCTCCTGGAGAAATGTTTTGCATTCCGGATATATAAAGTTTTTCAGGGTGCTAACTACATTTCTCTGCTGCTGTTTGCCTCCTTCATTATAGGATACAGTAAATTTAGACGCTTGATTATTCCGGCGGGGAATTGTTCATTTGTAGTTCATCAGGTAAATAAAAAGAACTTACACACACACACACACACACACACACACACACACACACACACATATAAATAAATAGCCAATAACGACCCAACTAAAGAAGGGCGAGGGGTAATTCTTAGTGGTCCGGAATGCTAGGTAGTTCCTGTATCTTTAAATAAACCTGTCGCGTTGTCCTTATATTCAGATAGAGTGATTGTCAGTCCAAGGAATATAGGGGAAAATTTTATTTAAACTTTACAAACAACATTAATAACAGGGTTCAAAGATCAAGATCATAACTATAACTATAAAACATATGATACAATGGGTTTCAACTTTCTCGCAGAGAAAGCGAGTAGTACTATTTTGTTGCAAAAATCTCTTGACGGTTATAATCCATACAGGTCAAGAACATCGTGGTGTCGACCATAAAAATTCTTGAGTGATGATGTCAGCCGAGAAGCAACGTATTCTCATTTGCGTAGTTTTTGTGTCAGCAGCTAAACCGTCAAGTAAATTGATAAAAGTTAGCATATAAGTTCTTAGATGCATACGCCATACGTTATGACAGCTTGAATGCTTTAGTCTATGGCTGGGAAGGTAAAGTTGTCACGTTTGTCATAGAATTTTGCTTGTAGTATTTAAACAGTGTCAGATTCGACGTTAAGATTAAGATAATATACAGTCTAAGATGTTTTTGTTGTGTCTTTAATTCAGAAATCATAAGTTTGGGCTAGCTTTCTGTCTTGGTTCCACAATAGTCCTCGAAAATGATGTTCATTAAATAAGGGAAAAAGCAGATCGGCAAAGAAATAAGGACAATTAGTACCCATTGGAATGCCCATCGTCTGCATGTCCTCCATTTGCTGTTAGATTTGTGTGGTGTTGGACAAAGTGGTTGTTGTTTCCACCTGTAACAATGTATGTATATCCTTTTTAGAAAACAACTGCGCATTGAATCGTTTATTTTTTATTTAAGTATATTATAATGACGGTTGTATAGAGGATAGCAAAATCTAACGATTTGGTGTTAACAAGACAACAGAGATTTCCAGTATAAAATATCCAATACATCTCTCAAGTTTTTTGGTTTCCAAGTTCGATTAATGCTACTTCATGCATAGCTCGTGCCAAAATAACGATTTCGGACCAAATTTATATATTTCAGAATTAAAGTTTAAAGCTTATTTGCCGGATTAGTTGAACATGCAAGATTATGTGATGAACCACTGCATTTTATCACACACCCTTGAAAATTAAGTATGCAGTGAAATAATGGCCGATGACATTCCTCAACGTAAGTATAACTATTGTTGCTGTGTTCTACCAATACTTAATTCGTGCATTAATCAGTCAATGTAAAATTTTCTTGGAGACAAAAACTAGCGTTATTTTGGCCTTATCTGCTGTAACGACAACATCTTTAACATGAATGTTTTAAAGAATTTGAAAACATCAAAAGATTTGAAAGTGTATGTTTCAATTGTACCAATGGATCTTCTGAATTCACCGATTCTAATAAGAATAAGTGTCTTTACGGCTTTAACCTCCTTCTTTTCTGAATTTGTCAATTTTTTTCATTATACCCTGCAGAATCGATCAACAGATTGAAGTTTTATTTTCAGTTGATAGATTTAGAATACTTCAAAGAATCCTTTTAGGGGGATTCATTCGTTTTCTACTTCATTTAAATCTCCTGTAATAACTTGGTCCTTAAATAGAGAATTAAAGCAAGAATAATCAGAATGTTTTGCTACTGAGATCCTGCAATTCTAGTTTTTAGTTGGGTGGAATAGGCAACATCGAGAAAAGATGTGGATTATGTCTTTCCTGCATATATTTAGTATTATAAATATTATTGTGAAGTTTTTGTCTTGTGCTGTTTGGAGGTCCTTAAAAGCTTCACTGTGTTTGAGTGGTATGCTATTATTTATTTTTGGGTACTGAAATGTATTTCGGAAAGATAATATTTACATCTTTCCTGCATTGTTAATTCTTATATTTTTAGTCTGTATCAAGTTACCTAATCCGAACCAGAAATTACTGTTCTACGAGCAGTAAAGCTCTCCGCTTGCAAATGATTCCCTGATTTCCAATATTAACTCACTCACGATTCCTGCGTTTTTATGACGACTTACGTCTATACATCCGCAAACTAACACTGCAGAGTATGAATTTGAGATCCATACAATAAATCACTGGACTTGGTGAATCTCCGCAACAAGTAGTTCTAATTTTCCATTATAAAATTTTTCTAATAAATTCTCGGCACAAGTTGTGCATTTGTATATGTAAACATGCATTTCTTGATGACACATTTCTCAGTTTTGCCTTTTATGGCCCTTTTTACCGATATTTGTATATATTTCGTTATTTTTGTACAATAGTGTAGGTCATCAAAATGAAAATTGTTAAATGTTTATCTGAATAAATTTTACACTGTCGGAACGAGAGATATAAAAAAACAGTATATATCTGTAAATATATACACACAATGTTTATTGATAGATTTCAAGTGGTAAACGTTTGCTGTGTAGGATGTTTAAAACTTTCATCCCCCGGCTGCAAATATTCCACAAAAACACATGCGGTGCATATGAATTTTAAACGCTATTGCTATTGAACGGGGCTTGTACAATTTATAGATTTTTTTAGACTTAGACTTTTATACGGTCTGTCAGGGCTTTTGCTGTCCACTGAATAAAACATATCTACCTGAGCTTCAGGGGAAAACGACAATGATAGAACCCTAGTCCTGGCAAATTTTTTCCCGTAAATTGTCTCCAAAAATAAGAAAGGATATTTCAAATTAAAGAATATCGTATTTAATGTGGTACGAAATTGTTTCTTATGTTTCATGAGTTACCAAATTAATGTAACACCAAACTCGTTTTCTCGTTATTTCACAAAAAGTCACTCTACCAGATTTGTTGTTCTTAATCAATCTCGATTTGGGGTTTTTTTTCGGTGGGTTATAATCCAATAATTAGCATTTCTCAAGATTTCCGGGACGAAATTGCGTGAGCTGCACATCCATTTAAATTGTACAATAGTTATAGTTCTTCTTTCACACAAAAGCTCTACGCAGACTTTCAGAAAAAAGTTCTACAGAAAAGTTTTAAGCTCAAATCCCTACTTCTGATACAACGATTAAAGGTGTAATTTGATCACAACTATCAGAACTAAGGTACTCTTATTAATTAATAAGACGTTTATTGGTAGTAAATTACCCAATGATTTATCATTTCTGATGTATGAATGACTTCGCAACGATATATATTTCATTGAAAACTTTACACCTATACGTTCAGGCAACGTCGCAACTGGTTAGTAAGACCCTACTGATATGCAAAATTAAAATAAACTTCCTTTATTGTATTACTCGTTTTATATGTAAATATTTGATATGTTTTATATGATGTTGGTCTTAACAGTTTATTTTATTATTAAATATATGTATGTTCTCGCCACGATATGGCTGAGATATTGCCGACGTGGCGTTAAGCAACAATCAATCAATCAATCAATTTATTGTATCATATGGTAATTTGGTACAGGGGGGACAATCAACTGAAGTTTCCTAGAATACAAACTACACTATCGATCATGCCTGCAACACTGTTTTTCTTTAAATCTAAAAGTAAAAAAACATTAACATAAAGATGTTATATTTTTCAAATTTGTTATGAATAATTACCTTAGTTGCAAAACTAGCAGCCCAGTTACGACCTTTATTATGAGTAAGTCCTAATATGGGGTAACCTTAACATCATGGTGCTAATTTAATGGCTACAGAGTAAGTAGGGTGACAATCTTTTCTCACATAGTATTGTAAGAAGATTACAGACCAGAGGATTACATGAACATTTTATTGGCCATTAAAGTCACTTAATTTGTGGCCAAATCAATCAGCTTTAGATATAAGTATGTTTTTAAAGAATTTATTTGACAAAACCTCATAACTTTAATAGTTTCTGCATAAATGTTTGTGCTTGACTCTACGACCGAGTGCAGCTTTGATGAAATTATTTATACACAAAGAAGATTCCGTTAAATCCGGATTAAATTTTTCTTTGATTTCGAAACTTTAAAGTAAAGCTTATTGCGATAAAATTATAAGTTTTGTGAAAGATACACCACATAAGGGGGCTTAGTTTTATGAACGGTTATGTGAAAAGCACAATACATATCTATTCTTTTGCTTTTTATTACCCGAAAATAGAAAGACCGCCATATCTTTTTACTTTAAATATAAGCTTGAAAGTGAAGCACATTGAATACTTGTGCAACCGGACATTTGATATACCACTAATGATTCGTTAAAAATTCATAAAAACTTTATACTGCAATGGAATTTTGCTGTTTTTTAATTGAGTAGAAGCATAAAAGGCCACTTTTGCCAAGAAAATCTGCCGAAAACTAAATTATTGATTCAACAGTATACATGTAGGAAGTAGTTTACAGAAAACAATTATTTTTACCCGATGTTTGACACTTTATGTACAAAATGATCACCAGTGTTGCCTATTTGATAAAATGTATCATTTTGCTCATTTTTACAGTTTTTAATTATATTTTGAAATGGAGACATATATGCATACACAAGAAACAACCTTATATCTTGTGAAAAATTGAAATTGAGCATGCTTCAAATTATATTTAAAAATTTAGATGTTTTAATGTGAATTTTCGGATACGAAATAGATGTATGCTATAATATCACTATAGTACTCTAGCATGCTAATGCAATATTTTTGTAACACCTTATTTGATTGCCTTGCATTCTACGTAAAATTATAAAAAATATAAGTCTAACAAATAAAACTCCCTTTAGAACAATTTTATCCAAATTTGAAGCGTACGCGAAACTTATAAACGTCCGTAGTTCACATTTCAAAGTGGAAGCGTTCAAGTGACGTATTGTTGTTTCTATGACGTTTATCAGTGGAAAACGCCCACAACGTTTCGCGGAATTTCTTTTTTCACCGTTTTTTAATATAAATCAAAGGTTTTGAATTACAATTGCATTAGAATGGAGAAAACTGTATTGTATTTTAAGCTTTTCGGACGTAAATCTTAATTTTAGTGTCGCAAATATCTACGCGTCGCCAGGTAAACTCAATTTGCGACAGTAAAATCCACGATTTACGTCTCAAAGCTTAAAATACAATTCAGCTATTCTTGTTAAACTGGCTCAGAATGTAACGTCATAATAACATCACAGTGCATGTATTTTAACTCAAATGGGTAATATTCTTAATTCCCCAATATAATACATTACTTACAGATTCATATTATTGGACCAAAACCGGCTTTAAGCCCCTACTTCAAAATTTGTGAACTGTTGATTCTCATTACTAAAAATATATTAAATCTAAACTTAAACAGTTTAACATACAATTCAAAAATTAAAAACAGGAGTAAAATAAAAAGTTAAGGTAAAACTTGTACAAAGATAAAGCCAAAACTCAACAAAAGGAAAAATCATAATACAGACCACCTTAATCAGAACCCCGTTTCTAATTTAGCGGCCGCGTTATTTTCATTTATTTAAGAACAAAAGTGTACGCTAACGTAGCGATTTTTTTAAAAATGCGCCCTGAATATCATTGTTGAACGTCCAACGCAACGCCGTACAACGTGCTGGAATTTCTTATTTTGATAATTAGCCCGATGGGATACACGTTCGATGGATCTAGTTTTGGTCATACGATATTCCGAGCGTCAAAATGCATTTGATGTATCTGTCATTCTATCTGATGAGATGGAGCAATATGAATCTTGACAAAACAGAATATTATGTTTCTTTTAATTCATCATTTAAAAGATTTAGAAAATGTCGTAGAATATTTATCTATTCAAACCGTTGAGCTTATAATTATTGTATCAAAATTCACCTTCGTGAGTTTACAAAAGATAAATAAACAACCCTCAAGCATGCGTTGTTGCTGAAACTTAAATAACGAATGCGAATATTATAACTGTAGTGGTGACAAAGGTGACAGTTAAAAAATTTTGCAAAGGTATTTTAAACAGATATATCATGACAGGGAGGGGTATTTGCGAGCGGGAAGAATTTGATTCCCAAGACTGGTATTTTTCGCAAGTACCCCTCCCTGTCATGATATATCTGTTTATTTACACCGAATATTAATTTTTACGTGACAACTGATTTTAGGCTTTTAAGTGTCATTTATATTGACTTCCTTGTACGAGTGTTTTTTTACGTTTGGCAAATATTCGACACACTTCCGCTTTTCAAAATTGATTATTCACGTTACGTTACTTTAGGCGATGAAGCAGAAACCTTCCGAATAAATTTTAGCGGGATGGCGCTCTCGAGGGGAAAAAGGGAATATTCTTTTTGGCAAATACCACGGCAGAGGGTAAAAAGGCACATTTTTCAGGCATATACCCCGGCAGCTGTAAAAATGGCCAAATTCGAATATGCATGAAATACACTGGCTGTGAACCAATCAGAATCCAGGATTAATTCATTTAGAAACTTTGATATTCATATACCATTTACCATTTTATAGTTCTGCATATTTCCTTACTAGTTATATAATAAAATTTCACGAAATCATAATTATTTTTTCGTGATCTAGAGAGACAAACGTTGCTCAAAGAAATTCTCTGAAAAATCTAGAGAGACCCATTTCCAGTGCAAATTTCCATATTTTCTGGACTCTGAGATTTTCAAAAAAGCTCATTAATCTTGAAGTGTCTATCCTTAATTTTTGAGTCATCCAATTCCTTGCCATTTATCAATTTGTAACCCAATTATTTTAAATCATCGGCTCAGTTAAATATTTCCTTTAATATGGGTTCACTGTTTATGATAAGTACACTTGTCGTTCTTCGTTATACCTGTTTATTTGCATTATTGCCAGAAGTTCAAATTTCTCTAGCTTTATTCTTTAAGGCAATTTAATATTTTGGCCACGGATCCCCAAATCAGTTTAATCTTTTCATAACAAACATCTAAAACAACAAAATTAGTTGTGAACTATTTGAACCTAATTCTAGAACCTGTATGCATAACCTATGAAAAAATCCAGAGAGGTGATCGTTTCTGCTCTGAACTAAAATAAAATACAAAAGCAATATTATACGATAGCAAATACAAACTTCCAAAAGAAGCAATGGATTAATGGTGGAAGTGTCCGGGTTTTTTAAAAATATTTTTT
Organism: Geukensia demissa; assembly: GCA_034783895.1. NCBI lineage: Eukaryota > Metazoa > Mollusca > Bivalvia > Mytilida > Mytilidae > Geukensia > Geukensia demissa. The sequence goes on along the minus strand of JARWCS010347701.1, from coordinate 1,241 downwards.
GTTTATGATAAAAGTTTCCGAGTTTTTCACAACAACATGAGTGCGAAAAAAAATATTATGTTGTTATCGTGGTCAGTAGTCAAAACATTCAAATTTTCATCGTGCCATTTAAGAAAAAATTAAGGCAGAATTCTAGCAGTTATGGACACTCAAGCTGTTTTATGTGAATGAATCGTGAAACAGCATGTTTAGAAACAATATCACAACTTGCCACAACTGATTTATAGTGAAAAATGAGAAAAGGGGTTAAATTAAAATATCTAACTAGACAATAAAAATGTAGAACTTCATCAGACTTGGTTGCAAAGTAGGCGATTGTTTATGTTGTATATTCTGACCTGTGATTTGGGTGTCCCCTTTAATGCATAATTCATTTCTATCGTCACGGGAACTTCAATTGATGAGAACTTCGATAACTTCCCTAACTACAGTTGTCTTTTCAATAGGATTTCGGACTACAAAGGATATAAAATATGAAACTTTAATATTTAATTTGTTATCACTTAAGTGCATACTTTAATGATCTCATGTCATATATAAAATGTAACAACTACTGCTATCTGGCATCATTCAATGTATTTTTTGCGATGAGAAGAATAAACTATGGAAAAGTTTTTCGAAGATTCCAAGAGCAAAACGAATAAGTACAACTGAACATTTGCAATATACCAGAGAAAGTACTCTTTGCCGTGTCTTTCACACTGACAAGAATGTCACTAAAATCATTGTTTGTTCAAATATTGACCTCTGAAAATTAATCGAAAAAAATGCACAATCTTTTCTAAATTAATAAGTACATGCATTGCCGCTTCATATTTTATGACATATCCTTATCAGCCTCGTAGATTATTCTTTCAATTTTTTGAGTCGATATTTTGGGACATAATTTCAGTAATTTTCAAATAATGCTCGATTGATTACCTACTGAGGTTGATAATTTTATTATAAGAATATCAATTTTCTGCCCATGTGTTTATATACCCTGCACTCAGTGCTTTTTGACTTTAAAAACAGGCGAGCATTGTGACAAATCAGGCAGTCAAATGTCCCTTTGTAGAGCTATAACTGTGTGTCACTTGAGCTTGATTATAGGGTTGAATTCAGTAGTTCTCTTCAGCCATGATAAAGGATGGCAGTTTAAATTAGTGGATAAAAGGGTGTGAACTGTAGTATATTCAATTTAGCTTAAAATTGACCTCCACCGTCATTTGTCAAAGTGAAATAGATACCACTTTTTGTAA
>JARWCS010347691.1:0-11216 GCA_034783895.1 Geukensia demissa | reverse complement strand
AAACATTTTTACTAGATAGATCTTTAATTCTGCAAAGTTTGGTTGTGATGTTTTTGTGCGATCTATATTAAAATCGATAATCAAATATTGAATCAAATTAATTAATTTCTTAGTATTTTCACATTTAAAACACTTTCTATGTGTCTTGTGACCATTGTAGAACTAATTAAACTAAAAATTCTGCTGGAATTTCTATTTAGAGACATAATTCAATACAAAAAATTCAAAATAATAGATATTAGCAAATTTTAGTATTTTTTAGCCAAATTCTTGGGCCAAAATTGGGCCTTAACGACCCTCGTCTTTTCAAGTTATAATCGCTGAACTATTAAAACTGGAACTCTTGTAAATGTCTTATTTTGATTGTGACCTTGCATTCAGGTCCACATCTTCTCGGATGGTTATTATAGGATTTAAGACGGAGCGGACGGATGTACAGATTGCAGAAAAATAATAAAAGTTGGACGCGATTTTGGGATAACAAGGCAGAAAATTGCTTGTTTTGCCTTAATTTGCATATTGTAAACACAATAAAACCCAGCGTACTCGGAAGGTATTTTTATTACCTAACTTATTAAACCATTCCTGTTAATTAATGCCAGCTAGGGACGTATATAACAGTTATACTGTTATATACGTCCCTGTTAATGCTTAAAATCAGTAACTCTTGTTCGTGGTTAATATTAAGCTTAAACGTATCGGCAGATCGGAAATAGTTGCCCGACAGGCCTAAAACAGAAAACTATTCAAATTAATAAATCAAGTGTCAAATGATTTTCATCAATGGTCGCCATTAAAACAACAAAACATTCCTCGTTGGTTCACTTGCCGATCAGCGAACATTAGAGTAAAATATCTGAAAACAGGAGATTATCGTCGGACATACATCAGTCTTATTAAAACAAGATCTTATAGTAACTCTTCAACCATGCAAGTTCGGAAACGTAGTAAGATTGAACATACATAAAAATCGCTCATGAATATGGCACCATCCATCCTTAATCACTGTCTTATCCCATAAAGAGAAACCGAGTTCCGTGTAGGATGTTGTTTTTACCGCTTTTTATTTCACGCGTTGTCGTGTCAGATGGTCGTTATATGTCTTGTTTCGCGTGTCTTGATCAAAATGCACAAGCCAAATTATAATTTTTCGTTGCTCGTGTAATGCCATTTTATTTCTCGTACGTCCGTGCTGGGATTTCATGCGCGGGACCCCCATGCACCACCCTCAATGAAGAATACAATTTTCTTCTTTAAGAGGGTTTACTTCCGATCCACTCCTCTAGCTCACCTAATTTTCAAATGTTCAAAGTAACCTATATCCTGATAAGAATTCAAAACTTTATGCCCACCGATAACAGCTGACACATCAGTTTTCCCACTAACTGTTATTTTAAGTTGAACTCTAGATGATTCGTAAACAGTCGTGTCCACTCCGGAATTAGCCTTCACTTTTACTCTTTGTTTTGATTGGCGACCGCAGAAACAAGGAAAATTTAAAAGACCTTGAAATGCTTTTCTTAAAATATTGCCACTAAACGCGTAATGAAATAAAACGAAAATATGGAGGACGAAGCTACACTTAAAAGAGTTTTCAATGGGTGTTTTGAAAACATTCCCGAACAAGAAACCACCATGATCAGAGTGTTTTTCAGCTCAACTTTCACTGGTATATAACAAAAATGTCTGCAGGCACCCGTTTCTATCTGCGTGAGGGAAGTTGGGGGTTCGCTTTCCTCTTCTTTGAGGCTGTTCTTTGTTTTAAAGCTTAAGTGCAGATAGAATTTATAGGAAATTAAAAAACTGGTAAAACTAACCAATAGATAATAACAGATACAAGGACATCTTTATAGGTGCTACATCTAATGACATTTATGCATTGCCCATGTGTCAACTTCGGAAATTTATTCATATCTCTGAGATCTGATTAATTCTGCAAGGGTTGAAGACATGTCTTTTGATAATTTAGATTTTTCCAACATTGACGTGATCAAGAATGTTCCAGTCTTATAGTATTTGGTATAAAACTGAATTTTAGGCATCTGTTCTTGCATACAGTATATAGAATTGTTGACTTTGTCTGTTACAATTACTTCTTGTTTTGGGCGCAATATTTGCTATTGATATGTCAGCTTCACCGACTAGTCCTTTATGAAATATTATTAATCTATTTTCCCTCCTTCTGTCATTCAATGGTTTCCAGTTTAGGTCTTTTAAAATTTTAGTCATGGAGCCTCCTTCTTGTAAATAGTTGTTAGTTACAAATCTAGCTGCTCTTTTTTTGATTTACTAGGTATGTACAGATGGCATCCCATACCGTGCCAGCATATTCTAATATTGGTCTAACAAAGCTTACATGTAAATACGCAGTTGATTTCACATCTTGGTTTTTGTTTTAACATTCCTAAGACTCTTTTTGCTTTTGATGTTATTTCCATGACATGTTTTTCCCATCTTAGATCTGATGAAATGGTAACTGCTATGTATTTGATGTTATTTAGGAATACTAATTCTGAACCTTCTAACTTATATTTATATCAGTATGGTGTTTTCATTTTCTAGTTAGTTTCATCATGTTAATTATATTTTATTGGTTGAAATCTCATGCCCCATTTTCTAGCCAAGGCTCCAAGTTTATCAATATCGTTTTGTAGTTTCAGGCAGTCATCAGTAATATTAATAATTCTGAGTAGACACAATCATCAGCAAATAAGCCGATTTCGGAATCTATGTTTTCCAAAATGTCGTTGATATGTAAACTAAATAACACAGGACCAAGGATGGTTCCTCGCCGTACACCTGATTCTACACCAGACCAATCTTATTTTGTTCCACTGACCACTGCTCGTTGTTTTCTATAAAATAAGAAGGAGTCAATCTAATAGAGTGTTTTTCCAGATATTCCATAGCTGTTTAATTTTGATTTCAATTTTTTGTGTGGCACAGTATCAAATGCCTTCTCAAAGTCTAGAATGAATATATCAATTTGGTAGCCTTTATCTATATTGTTTGCCCAGACATTTGTAATATGGTATAGCTATGTTTCACAACTGTGATATTTACGAAGCGCATGTTGTTTATCCATATTCCAAAACTTATATACAAGGGAAATTATTGAAAATATCATACTACCAAAAGAAACTACCAATAATAACAATACATTCAGCACATTACATTGATTTTGACCAAGCATAGGAAAACAGACTATATATGGGCATAACTGAAATCAAACAAGATGGTAAACCGCTAACACATAATTAAGTTACTTAAAGCTGATGCAGACACAAACAGTTTCAATTAGTGTTCACAACTGCATCCATCATTACTCAAAAAGAATTCCTTGAACACAGAAATCTTTAAAAAAAATTGTAATATTCTCAAATTCAAAAGCTTACATTGTATTAATCATATGGGCCTGAAGTAAGGGGGATATATGGGTACCCAGGGAGAATCTAGATTTTTCCAGGGTGCGAATATACCCCCACCCCTATGGTAATAATAAGACTGATGGGATACAAAAGTTACTACAAAATTTAAATCCGAACAATGCAGCTGGTCCAGTTGAAATCAAACCCAGACTGTTAAATAACTGTTAAATAGGTTACTAGTTAAGTCACTGTTCAACAGACTGAAAAACAACTCATGTCTTTCCAGTTTACAAAAAAAGGCTCAAATATATACCAAAAAACTACCGTCCAATCTCTCTTACTTGTATTTAGACCATAGAGTAGTTAAACAGCATGACACATGCTGAAAAAAATAATATTTTTTACCCTCTGCAACATGGTTTCCGCGAAAGACGATGTTGTGAAATCCAACTTTTGGAATTTATAGATGATGTTATAGTTAACATTGAAAATGGCAAACAAACAGATATCTTAGTCATGGGTTTCTCAAAAGCATTTGATAAGGTTTCACATTCACTTCATATATATGAACTCTACTACTATGGCATACAAGGCGAACCTAATATGAGGATCAAAAACAGGATGTGTTATTTGACAGAGTAAAATCTGTCAGAGTATGTTCCAGTCGAGTTTGGTGTACCACAATGGTCTGTTCTAGATCCCAGTCTTTTTCTTTCTCTATAAATGACATTCCATTTGGCCTCAAATCCATAATTTGCTTATTTGCAGATGATACAAAAGCATATTAAGCAGTCAAATCCAACTCAGATGCCTTAACATTACAACATGATTGAGATAAACTATCACAGTGGGAAGCAAACTAGGAGATGACCTTCTTGATAAGTGCAACATGATATCAATAACAAGAAATAAAAATCTAATTAATTTTTTTTTACAAGGAACAAGCATACAAATCATTAGTCAGACCTTTAGTAGGGTATGGCTCTTCAGTAAGGGCCCATACTTACATTTGCCTTATTGACCACAGAAAAGACTCAAGGCTAACAGTGTTGTACAAAATAGCTAATGACAAGGATGAAATAAAAAAAAAACATATAAACTAATACCACAAACAAGAAACACTCAAACAGCTTCCTTATACCATCGTGCAAGACTGAATATAGAAAAGAATCATTTTGACAAGATTAAGAAATTTTTTATTTAAATTTTATGTGTTTTGGAATGAGTTTTAATAGGCTACATGTTTATTACTCTGACTGAAGAAGATTAGAAAATAGTATAATAATACAAATTGTAAAAGTAAATTAATTTTATTTATCAACAACTTGGTAATTTTTCTTTTGATCTTGTTTTGTAACACATGTATTTTAAGTATAAGGCAATGTGAGCTTACAGCTGTGATCGTCACAAATGGAGGGCAAGTAGTCTCTTGGTGTTGATTATAACATTGCCAATAAAAAGAAAAACAAATGTTTTAAAAGTTTGGCTGAAATCATAATCTTTATCACAGTTCGACATACTAGCATGCAAAGACACTGATGGACAGACATCAAAAATCTGTATACTGATGATAAATTCAGTCTCAACCATCAAAATGTCTTTTATTCTATATGTATAGATAATATTTAATGTTTAAATACAAAGTATACTATTTAAATTTTAGATATGACAGTAGATAGGAATTACTTGATGAATAATAGTGTACCAAGAATAAGGAAATACTGCTTAAAGAAAGGGCTGGATTTTCAGGTTTGTAAATACTTACTTGTTATTGACAATTTTTTTAAATGATCTTACTCATTGCCAAAACAATTTAACTGTTGTCAGAAAATGTAAGCATTCCTGAAATTTACAATATTAGGCTTAAAAAAACCCTGCCTGGAATATTTATTAAACCATTGTCACTTTAATGGCAAAAAACAAATGTGAAAAATGATCTATTGCCATAATCTTACATCCATTGTCTGTTCACAATCACTGAAATTACTTGAAACTGCTAAGCTTCAGTGAAATGATTCTCTACCAAAATTGTCTGGAATCTCTGTTTTGCCAACCAATATCACTACCTCTCCCAGGGGCATTTATCACTCACCTGAAATCACAGCACTTAAAATCATAGTGGTTTGTTTAAAATAGAAATTTGAAAGAGAATCAACTATATATGGTTAAGCACATAAATATATAAATATATATAGATCCAAAGGAAAACTAAGTTGACTGAACATTGACTCCATCTTGACCTGCTGGCAGACCAACCGAGGACCATATTTTTCATTTTCCATTTTTACCATTTAATGCATTTGCTCACTTCTTTCAGAAAATTATTTTTAATGTTTATATTCTCCCATTTCTTTGTTGCTGGTGTACAGTTTGAGGAAATGCTATCATTTCAATTTTGATAGACTGGATGTATAAATTTAGTACAGGGCAGTAAAGTTGGTTGTTGCCTTCTGATACTTATTTACTAAACATTCCTCGCTACATTTTGAAGATCAACTTTTCTATCACAATGTCATAACAGTACATAAATATCTTGACAGAAACACCCCAGAGTATGTTTCAGTTAAGACAGTTTATAACTCAAATCAGTGTGATAGAGGTAAAATAGCAAAATCAAGAGAACTGTAGTATGAACATCTCTGTTTTCTAGTTCTAAATTTATTTGCCTTTTTAGTAAAAAAAGTATGGAATAAAATTAGCAGTATGACCACCTTTGTAGTATTATGGTTAGCACGCTTACCTCAGGTGCAGGAGGTGGTGGGTTCGTTCTCCCACTGGGTCAAAGACACAAAAATTGTATTTGCTGTTTCTCCGCTAAGCACGGAGCATTTAAAAGTAAGAGCAAGGACTGGTCGGCCAAGAGTCAGAATAATTTGTTTTGGTAAAGTGGCATGTTTTTCCTGTGGACTGTTGGTTTCCTGGGCTAGCACATTAAAAATCCTGCTCGGCATGTCCGTCCAGTACAAAGTATCATCATTCATTAATATGCTCTCTTCCTGAATATTCTTGAAATATTTGCCGCTGGACGATAAGCAACATTCAGTCAATCAATCAATCTTTACAAATAGAAATAAAGGAAAATACTTTCAAAGTAAAATGTTTTTTAATTTTGAAATTGAATTTTTCCCTAAAGATCAAGGCACTGTACATTAAAAAGATAATAATCTTGATTTATATGTCTTTTTTAATATTGTATTATGGTATTTTTAAATATTTTTATTTCAATCTACATTATATTTTATGTTTGTTAGAAATATTATATGTATGTTTTTTTTAGTGAGAGCCTTAGTTGAGTTTATTCTGTATGAATAAAGATTGTTATTATTATTGCTATTATCATGTGTGTAAGATGATAATTATGTCTTATTTCAATATGGTTGTTAAAGTAACTTTGGCCAGTTTAGTTTGATACAATTTTAGTAGAGTACCAGGTAATGACCATTCCACCAAAGTTTAATAAAACTGGGCTCAGTAGTTTCATACAAGAAGAGTTTAAGTAAATTAAATAAGATTGGCAGTGTTGGCAATCTTGTTTGGAATGTAGTGATTTAAGACAGTATTTTGGTAAAGGATCCTGACTATGGGCTATTCCACTAAACTTTGATTGCAATCAGCACTTTAGTTCCTGAAAAGATGGCTTTAATGTGAATTCCCATGGATCCTATGTTACACTTAATGTATGGTCAAAGTTTGGTTGCATTTACTTTGGCAGTTTAAAGTAAATTTCCTTGAGGCAAATTTTGGGAATGCCAGACACAGTTTTGGAATGTCAATTTTTGTTTACAAAATCAGTTTGCCAGTTTATACCAGAATATTTTGAGTATATTTCCCACTGTGTCTGTTGTTTGTAGTGGTCATATTTGGTTATATTTGGGAATGCCAAACACAATTTTAGAAAGAGAGAAAATCGATGGCTGATAGAACAAACCAGTTGAATGGTTGTTTTCTAGGATATATTGTTTTTACTCTTTATACCTTAGTTAGTTTCTAATGAAAGATCAAAATAGAATTTATTACAATACAGCATTACATTGCAGATAGTAGATTTCCGATGGGGTGTTCGAGATGAAGCATCAGTTGATCACAGCACAACAGATATTGTAGTAGATGAAGTGGAGATGTGTAAGAAAACATCAAGAGGACCATACTTTGTTGTAAGTTGTAATTGATCATCAACTGGTTGTTTTAAGTTATAAAAGATTGACAAGATCACCATATTTTGTTGTACATGTATGTAGATATGTTGGAACTCATCAAGAGTTTGTTTTGTTTTAAATTATAATAGTAAGTATTCATCAAGAGGGCTAAGTTAGAATTGTAAGTGATCATCAACAGGACTGTATTTTGTTGTAAGTTAGAATTGAAAGAGATCATCAAGGAGGAATCAATAGGCATAGTCATGGAAACAGGAATGCAATGTCATTGTTATAAAGAATTAAAACTGCCAGAAAAACTGGTGCATAACTGGTGCATTCATTTTTACAACACATTTGCAAATTTAATTTAAAAGAATTTCACAAATAACCAGAATATAACCTTCCTCTTTAAAGGTTTGATAATGTTTGTAGATTTTTCTTGGAGACAAGTATGGAGCTAGAACCCTGCCCAGAGAAATAGAAGCTAATGAATACAAGATCATTTATCGTACAGCAATGAAGCTTGGTTGTGATACATTCCTAATGAACCAGTGGTACAAACGGGATGACAATGCTGAGCCTGCTGAGTTCTATCTTCTACCAATTACAGATGTCCTTCCTAACTATAACAATGAGGATCCAACAAAAACTTCACTAAGGGATAAGGTTGGCTTTGTTTTAGTTTGGAATGTCTTCTACTTCACTAAGAGATAATTTTGGCGTTGTTTTATTAGGAAAAGTTTTCTTCATGAAAAACTTTACATAGGAATAAGGTTTGTCTTTGTTTTATTAGGGAAAGTCTACTACATGTTTATAGTTTTTAAATGGTTTTTTAAGAAAGTCTGAGATATGGCAACTAAACTAGTTTTAAACCTGCAATATTTTGTAGGTCCTTTTAAAACTCTGCATTTTCAGTGGCTGGATGCTTTCCATGGTAGATAATGAGTGGTGAAAGTAAAAAGAAGAAGGGGTGATTTAAGAGTTTACTACATCAGTGATAGTATTTCTATATTTTGTTGTATTTTAAGAAAAATGGGTCATGATTAATTATTATCTGCCTCCTACTACCTTTGTGAGAAATGAGTTGAATGATATTTCAACAAGGAGTTTATTTCAAATACTGATTTCTTTTTCTCATAATTATGTTAGATGTAGTAAAATAGATGTAACATGATTACATGATTTTAGTGTAAAAACCTATTTAAAGGCAAATTAATTCTCAAAGAAAATACTTTTGTTGAATTTTATATATCAGGACAGAAAAGAATGGGAAACTGTCCAGGAGAAATTGATTCAGTATACACGTAAAGCTGCAGATCAAGCCTATGAAGAGAATCGTATCACAAAAGATCAAAGACTCAAATACTTTTACTCAGGTATTTCATAATTCCTAGGAACATCATGATTTATACTTATTTTTCTAAACATTTACAAATATCTGTGTCCATGGCGCATTTTAATTTTCCATATAAAACTCTTTTAAATCATTTTAATTCAGCATAAAATTATTCTGGCAAAATTCCAAAATTGTTTGCTGTCAGAATTGAACTTATAAATGGTATACCTTTAAAAATATTCCTGTTTCCCAATATACATGTACATGTGTATGTTACCATTGTTGATAAAAAATTCTGTACCTCTATAGTATACATTATATATGTATAACAAGACAGATTTCTTGAAACTAAAAAACAACAAAACATTGATAATACATGTATCAAACATTGAGATACTAGTACTTTTTTTATTTGAATAGAATTTGGCAGTCAGGTAAAAATAGTTAATTTCTATAAGAAGAGTTAATCATAATTTTCATTGTGATTACAGTGACGGAGGCAGAAGCTGAAGCTGGCATAGTGAAAAGTGACTGTATCAGGAATAGAGTATTGGCTTACTTCAGAACATTTGAAAGTTTGAATGTAGAAGACCAAATTGCAAGTAAGTAATTATGGAATAAACATAGAATACTTAAAGCTATGTATATGGTTGGTGGTTGATTAATATTTTTACTAATTATGCTGCTGTATTTAGATGACGGGGGCATTAAGTTTTACCTTGCGTCTGTACGTACGTCTGAAGTTTGTACATGTGTTATTTTTTGGCAAAAATTTCTTGGCTTATGTATGTTGGATTGATTTGATATTTGGTCTGAAGCATTGTCATGGTGATATGTACTATGTCTCCAGTTATCAGTCCGTTATATGTCTTCTTTTTGTTTGATAGGATGGGCATTTTCTCTATGTTTTGAATGGTTAAAGAATTATTTATTGAATAAATATACATCAAAAACAATTGTTTGTAAACAAGAAGTACACTAAAAGTTCTTTATTTTCCAGCCAGATTAATTTGGATTGGATACTTGGCATTTAGCTTTCAGTCTCAAAAAAAATTATTCCATCTTCACATTTTGAATTTTAAAACTTTACGTTTTGAATGAATAAATTGAACTAATCTTTTTATTTAATTCCTTGATTAAGCACATGTAAAATTATGCTCACTATTTACTTTGTATACTCCCTTCTCACTGTACTACAATTTTCATTTTATCATGGATTTGCTAATATTTCAACTGAATTCTAAAGTCATTGCCATTGGACATGGATCAAAATATTATGAGCTACCAGTATACATATGAAAGTTGATTTTGCCACAAGCTACATGATCCATTAAAAAAGTAACTTGTGAATTTTTTTTCGCAAAATGATACTTTCATAAATCTTAGACCAAGTTCTAGTTAGTTTTGATGGCAATTATCCATATAAAACCAAAGTAAAATGTGGGTTGGTTTTCTGTAGTAGCTACCATTTATTATGAGTTTGTATTTGTTTGTTTGATTGGGATTTAATGCCACTTTCAACAATATTTCAGTCATATCGCGGCAGTCAGTTTTACTGGTGGAGGAAGCCGGAGAGAACCATGACTTTGGGCAGGTAACTGACAAACCTTATCACGTGGGATGCGAGTTAAACGCAACCCGTTTTTGTATGTTACAAACCCAGGCACGAACTCACGCCAAATAGGTGATAGGATACAGTGATCTGTACAGGTAAGTTTTTAAATCAACTACGTATACCACTCGGCCACCCAGCCCCCTATGAGTTTGTAAGGAGTGTTATATGGAATGTGAAGACCTTAAATGCTTGCAATAATTGTAGAAATCAAATTGATCCTGAAAATGTATGGACATGAAACTGATTTTAATCAATGATTTTGTTGGGACAACCCACGAGGAAAAAAAACTCTTACAAAAACTTCATTTTAAAGCAAAGATGGGTTTCTCGAAAATGTATATTAAGAAACTGTATTTATTCATTGCTTATGGTGGTACTACCAACAAGGCAAACCACTTACAAAGCAAAATCAGGTTCCTGAAACAAGTTTTTGTGCCCTGTCTGTAGGCGACAGGGGCACTAAGTTCGACCTTGTCCATCCTTATGTCCCTACGTCTGTCAATTTTTGTCAAAGATTTCTCAGCTTTTGTATGTTGGATTGGTTTGATATTTGGTCTTTAGCCTTATCAGGGTGAGTACTGTGTCTCCCGTTTTAAGGTATGTCATATGTCTACTTCCTGTTTGCTGACACTGGGGCATCCATGTCCCATGGACACATTTTCTCTTAGTTGAAAAATGCAGCTTATAGCGCAGCAGGTAAACCCAAAATATCACTAAAATCTTTCACTTTGTGATACAAGCACCAAATTTAGCATGTTGAA
>JARWCS010347681.1:0-11216 GCA_034783895.1 Geukensia demissa | reverse complement strand
CATGGAAAAATAACAAAGATTTCATAAAAAGTTCTCAAATGGGAATTTAAGGCGTGAAACGTAGGGGTCAATGGGCAAAACATATTAATGCTGTAAAATGCATAAAACCAGAAGTGTGTAAGAACTTGACAAAATGATTAACATGAGCAGCATGACATCCTTCAGTATGCAAAATCCCTTGTTAAAAGATATCTGCATGATTTGAACAATTCTATGACAAGCAAGGCTCTTTAAACTGCTGAATGAATAATCGAGCTATATGCAGGTGGATGCATCTAGGTGTTCTAAATACTTCCAGTGGCAATCCAAAAGTGGACGGGGATGGTGTAGGCCCCCTCCAAATGAAAAACAATAAGAAAATCGCATTATTTTATTGCAATTCGTGGTGAAAACGACAAACTTAACCCCCCCCAAATCCTTTATTTGTGGAGGGAACGCCAAAAAATAATTTGCCTCGCTCAGTTCGGCCATTGTTTTCCAATACTTTTTCACCAACCCCCCAAAGAACCTTCACAATCCTGGATCCGCCCTCAACTCCACAGCTCAGAGTTAAAACGACAAACACGGATGTGAAATTAAAATATGATAAACCACGCCGTCGTTGCAAATCGGCTTGGACTAATAGTATACTTTTTGATTTCCATGTATAAACAATTGGGAAACAGGGTTTACCTACTCCCGAAAGTAATTTTTTTAATCAACAATTGGAATCAACGCGGAATGTTAAATTATATTACAAAATATAGAATAAATCAAGAAGAAGCTTTTCAAATTAAGTGTAAAAAGTAATATAAAAATCGATATTGTCAATTTTATTTTTTTCTTTTGTGTTTTTGTCTGGTGAACCAAGTGGCAGACAAACATTTTCTGTTTTGGTTTTAATGATTGGTATCAGTATAACAGTATAAAATGGTGTCCACGTAATTATTTCTGCTCTGTCAATATCGGATACACCCTGATTTCCACACTTTTAAATGCGTAATTAACAGACAAATCCAGGAACATGATATAAAGATTTTTTATGTTTACAATCTGCGTTCTAATAAAATTTGTAAGTAGGAAAATGGTGTCAATGAACTTTCCATATTGTCTTGCTTTTTCAGATGGATTGTGATATTTAGTTAAATAAACTGTGATTTTGGTTTTTGGTTCTCTAATGTCATTACGATAGTTAAAATAAAGTCTACTCGTCAAATCAAATCTTAATATACAACATAACTGTAAAATTATCATATTAATAGAACAAAATGTTCAGAGTCTTTATCAGAAATTCTAAATTAAAATTCAAACCTATACTCCATTGACTTTCAAACTGCCATGAAACATCAGCACATGACAGTATTGAGGATAAAACCTGCAATACTATTAGGCTCGACAGCTCCCAGATGATACTTCACATAATTACACTTTACTTACAGAAATAAGAGCAAAAGGTCTGCTTCTTACCTAGACTTACACCTAGAAATTGACAGTAAGGGCGGGTAAAGAACAAAACTTTACGACAAGAGAGATGACTTTGATTTTCCCATTTAAACTTCCCGTTCATGTTTAGGAACACTCCAGCCACACCTGCATACGGAGTGTATATTTCTCAGTTGATACGATACTCCATGGCGTTTGTTTCCTATCAGGATTTCATTGAAAGAGGATTGCTGCTGACAAGAAAGCTTCTGAGCCAAGGGTTTCTCAAAGAAAGATTAACGTCATCACTCCGAAAATTTTTCGGTCGCCATCATGATTTAGTTGACCGATATGAAATATCCATGTCACAAATTCCCGCTGTCGTAACAGAAAAAATCAGTTCCAATAACGGTTGTGACTAATACAGATTGCGAATTTACACCGGCTTTGTCTACTGAGTATTACGACGGATGTTACTAGTGGAGCAGGAGTTACCCTTCCGGAGCAACTGAACTCAGCTTGGTTTTTTTGTAGGTATCGTGTTACTCTAGCTTTAGTTTTCAGTGTATTTTTGTGCGTACTATGTTTGTCTTTCTTTTTTGTTGGCCATGGTCTTGTCTGTCCTCTGATTAAATGATTTCTGTCTGCCCTTTTGGTATCCAAACGACCATTGCATTTTTCGATATCTAATAATAACTGCAATTATTTTAACACCACCACAATATAAAAAAAAATATATTGAAACAAGAGGGGCATAGGGATCCATACCTCAAGCTCCTGTGATTGACAACATCGAGAGCACGAGAGCATGCGGGACACCGCTTTGCAATTATTGTGTTTGTGTTTCTCGAGCTATAGTTATGTGTAGTCTTTTATATGTGCATTGTTTGTCTTGTTTCTGATTTTCACACATGGTCAGGTCTGTCTTGCAACTCTACCCATTTAGTAACAATGTTTTTTCTTTCTTTTTAATAAATGTCCACCAAGAAAGGTTCAAATGGTTTAATTTTATTAATTACAAGGAATAATATTAAGGATAAGATGAAGATCGATTGAACGAACTCCATTTTAGTAAAATATAAAAAATGCCTTGATAAAGTGAAGAATATAAAGATGACCAGAAAAGAAAAAAGCAGAGCATAGATGTCAACAACGATAGGACGTAATAATTCATATTCAGAGAGTAACCTCCTTGACCGAATTAGAACCAATGCTATTCATATTCAGAGAATACACCCCCTTGACCAAATTAAAACCAGTGCTGACATTGCCCATAAATGTTTGTTTTTTATTTTGGTTTTGTCCTATTTCTTTTTTATTATCGTCTGCTTCTTCTTCATTTTCAAATTTTTTGTTAATGCCATGATGACTTTTTCTAGTCAGAGAATACTGGGATTAAAAAGGCAGGAGAATAGTTAAACTAAAGTCTACCAAATATTAGTAAAAACCAAAACGTCATGGACACACTGGGAAAAGAATTTGTCTGAATAAGGCAAGTCTTTTACTTACAAATGCAAAATAACATGAAATCTTAAATCCTTGTAGCTTACACGGTTTCTATATTAGACTGTGTCCAGCTTTGGCAAATGTCATTATATTTATTACTAAAACGTCAACAAATTATGCATCCTTTTGATCAAAACGTTTTAATGCATCCTCATATGTTTCAACTGATACTAGTGGAGCACACCAGCTTTGCTTTGTTTTATGGGTTCATGTTACACAGCTTTAATTTTCTGTGTAGTATTATTTGTGCTGTTGTTTCTCTTGTTTCTCTAGCCTGGGTGACCCATGACCTTGTTTTCGAATTTTGCGGCTAGCTCAATATTCTCTATCGGAGTAAAACGGACTTATTGAACTATAGATTGGTCTGGCCGAGACTACTGTTTCTTTCCTTTTAGCCTTAGTGGGTCTTGTCCGTCCTCTTGCATTAAGCCTTTGATATCTAAAAATAGGAGATGTGGCATGATTGTCCATGAGACAGCCACCAAATGACAGTAGAATTTAAACTTCTACAGGTCCCATTACGGTCTTCAACAAAGAACCAGAGTCCATACCATGACGGAAGTGGTAAAAGGCCCCGAAATACAAAATGTGAAACTATACATAATACACCACCATCGACCTAATCAGGCTAATTGGATCATATCTTGTCTTCGTGTGTAAGCGATTTCTATTTTATTTGTATGTTGATGGTTGTGGACTGATGCATTTTTAGTGGTGCTCAGTATTTTTATCATTCTTTTTATCATCTGTCTAGTCCTTCATTTGATAGCATTAATGTCAAAACAAAGCTATCAGTTATAAACGTTCATTCACAGATAATCTGAATGGCGTGAGTTAGTATTTATTTTGCCGATATTTAAAACGATATTTATATTAATATAAATATTTTTGCAGGTTTTGTGTGTAAAATGTTGTTCCAAAAGTACTAAAGGAAAGGTGGAACCCCATCCTAGGCGTGTGTCTGTGGAGCCAAGAACTAGATATTGAATATCAATGTACTTTAATTTGCCATAAATATAGGAATTATACTAGTACTTTAATATAAAAGTATTCTTATACTGTCTGTGATATTTAAAAATATTCGAGGTGCCGTCCAATAAAAAAAGTACATATGTGATAACGTTTGTCATATTTTGTTTCACATGTACGTATAGAAATACAGAAACAGAAGATTTGGTATTATTGTCTATGAGACAGTCATCCAAAACGTGTAAATCACAAGCATCTGCAGGTTACCCTAAAATCTTCAATAATGGACACATGTTCACACGCTATGAAAAGCAGTAAAGGCCCACAAAATTAAATGTGATGATATTCAAATGTAACAATTATTGGCCAAATAATTAAACAATGTCAAACAAGTGACACGCAAACATAAAAAAACAACGACGTATGTTCGATAACAGGTTCTTGTCTTGGGACAGGCACTTAACACTATGTGGCGGGATTCAACATATTTGTAAGTATTCAAATCTCTCCATTACCCTAGACAGTGGGGAGACAAAACGCCTTCAAAACAGACTTTAAAATACTACTTCATTAAATTTAACTTTTGAAGCCAATACATAGTACGGACAGTAACAAGTAAACGATAGACATCAGGATGTACCGACCTCGCAAAGGTACTCTGACAACAAGTTCAAAATCCAAATACAGTTGATAACAAACCTGGTTCTCTTTATTAACGAAATCAATCAAAACCATATAATCCAAAAACTTTAAAAGGGTATATACTTACAGGCATGTCACAAATAAGGAATGTTGATTTGTGATTACTTCTATTTTTTTACCGTTTTATTGTCTACATATTTCTACCTATTTTGATACATGAACTGTAATTTCATCCTTGTTGAAAACCTTGTTGTCCGACAGTTTCCTACAAAACGTTGAACGTTGTTGCATATTTGACTATGACGTTATGTGATTTGTTACTAATAGATTATTAAGAATTTAACAAACTAAAGTTCATAAAGCAAAAACAAAACATTTACCACGATAAAAGTTATACCCTACAAACAATAGTACTATCGAAGTCATTATTACAGATGTGAATCAAAACTGTTATTCTGTTTTCCATGCTGAATTGATTTTTTTTGCAAATCTTTAGTTTATGCGGGAGCTCTGATGTCCAAATTGTATGGGAAGTATAATTGCAAGTACTTTTCAAAGGCTTGTTATCAATATGAAAATGCAGTATACTTATAAAAAAAACCGTGTGATACTCTCACTAAATACTAGTTAAGTAAAAACACGAATGGTTTATACCTTGATTTAAAATTTGGTTTCACAAAACACTGATGAATCATTTTATTCAGACGATCTGAAAGATGTGAGTGGGGCATTGACGTTCAAAGTGATAGAATATCAAATCGGACTACTAGTACACAACCTTAAGAATTATTTACATTTCATCAACACCTCCCTATGAAGTTGGCTTTATCGCAGTTCTATGAAGGTCTTCCTGTCTTGCTGACAATATACTAGTACATGTGTACCTGGTAGAACCTGGTATATACGTGTGTACTAATATAGAAGCAAACCAATTTCTTCTTCTAAAGGTATTAATACCAAACAAAGACAGAAGCGACTTATGGTAAACAAGTGTCCATTAGAAAGTGTAAATATATTTGGTGCTATTTGCTTCGCAGGTCCCAACCCTACTAGAGCGGACGGTGTATAGAAATATACCGTTCGTCTCTCTGCCAGCAGGTAGTAAACCTGCTTTAGGCGCGTCCGTTGGTATAGCGGAATGTACAAATAATCGACCATCTAAGAATAGCCGGGGTTAAGAAATAAGTTATTCAGTTTCTCCATCAGGAGGTAGAGGCTCTCATAAAAGAAGTCCTTAAGTTGGAAGTGATGTATAGCATTCTGAACTAAAATTTCGGCCTAGGACGTCAACTTCGTAATCTGTATAAAACGGAGGCACGCTCGCAACACTTTAAAGATCATACGCAACAGCCCATTTTGAGAGGATCAAATGTGGCATTTTGGCATTCTGTGGCAAAAACATTTCCCGGTCTATTGTGTCTGTAACCAATTTTCTCAGAGGATTCCATAAAAACAAGCCGAAATTAATCAGACTTGCACAGTCATATAAATGGGTGGATGACCCTAAACTGTAAATTACATTACTCTTTCTGATAAAGGCAACGCCAGCACGTTTAAAAACAAACTTCCAAGTTTTGAAGAAAAAAATTATTAGATTAACGATATGTGAAAAGGACATACGGAGAAATTAAAAATAAATTGTTCCAGCTCAGAATACGTCTGGGACAGAGCCTTTAGGGCCTCAATTAATTAAACAACAACAAATCAACCAATCAATCGTTGATGCTGTTAAGCTCTCTTAGCAAACATTCAAGGCCGTGTTTTCAAATACAATGTTATTAGAGGCATTGTCGTCTTAAACAAAGAACTTTGTCATTAATGACGGCTTGTTGTCCAGCGACAACAAGATCCTTAAAACTGTTTAAATGATCTTGCAGTTTAAACCAATGTTGTAAGGGTGCCAAATTAAAAGGCTTTGTCCATTGTCTAGCATTATCTTCCTCACAAACTGTATGAATCAACAGCCAATTTATTTATTTTATAAAGCAAATTCCACAGGATACTGTTGAAGCACTCTGTAAACTTTGCCAATTCTGATTTTCTAAGCCTTTTGCAAAATGAGATTTTGTAAGATATTGTTTTTAAATGGACAGTTTCAGAAATGCAACGTCATTGTTCTTGTGAAATTTCATTGTTCAAAATGTCATTTAAGAGGACGATGAGATTACGCACTGTGTTTTACGAGGACGGAAGTTGAATGTCTGAATCGGTCCATTCTGAAGGACCCAAAAGGTGCACAGATTTAAATTTATATATGACAAGAAATGAAACAGTAGGGAAACTTTGACAATAATGTATATATATAACAGCTGAGTTCCGATAGAAAAAATAAAATCAAATCATGTAGTGGTAAACATAGTAAATGACAAGAAGACTTTTACATAACATATCTATTCATCTATCTGTAGACAATTAGATATTGCACAATGGTTCTATTTTATCTATTTGAACCAGAATCTACCAGATACAAACTCATGCTTGGTGGTCCATTCCCATTCCTTACAAACACCAGTGCTGTAAAGAAAAAAAAATACATGTTGACAATTAACATCACTTTTCAGCGTCCATGCCCTGTCTTCTTTTAAGTTTAAGTCAGAGACAAAAAGACCACATAAACAAAGCTTTTAAAGTTTAACATTTTGTCATTGGTAAAAATGTTTGATTGTTCTCGGTATGTTTATGTGAAATACACAACATTTTTTTTTATTTCTTTGGGAGCTACATTTTAAAAATGTGTAATAAGACAAAGCAAAATATGCTTTCTTTGATATCCAAATCACCTACACTCGCCAAGATATCTATTGATTTTTATAACAGAGTGAAGGTTATCTGAAAAATCTCAACGTTATACATGTTTGATGGCGCCGTACTCAAAGTCAAATTTAATAAGAAATACGACCCGACACCCCGTAGAGTTAAAGCTGATAGACATTGAAAAAGGAATTGAATGTACTATACTGAGGACCAAAATTTTGTTTCACTGCTGGGATTTTTTGTTGTACACATTATGTTCCAGTTCATATAAAAACATGCAGGAGGTGATTCATCCATATCAAAAACCCACCAAGCTTAAACTTGTTTTAAAATCAGGAACTGTTCATGCATACATAACCAGCTTTTGTTTGCTATTTGAGCCTCGTACTTTTGTGATAAAAATTACATAGAATGTACATGAAAACGACCACTTGAGTTATCGTTCTTGATTAAGCTGGTTAGTTAGAGATATTAATGGATGATTTTCTCAAAAGTACAAGCCTTGACTGAGAATCGGCAGTGATCGTGTAATCATATGAGGTATGAAGTCTGAAAAATCAACTACAGATTGGTGGGTTTTTCACACCATGTATCACTTCAGCATTGATATTGCACGAATTTTATATAGACGGCTAGGCTACTTAAATATCTTTGTTGACCTGGCATTTTCCTTCGCAGACGGAATCCTAATCCTTAAGTAGTTGGAGGATAGAGATTAAAATACAACAAACGAATTTTGCGTAACAAAATTAAGTGAAACTGTATCATATACTAGTATCATATAACATGTATAATGCATCGTTGGAATTATACTTAGGATGAAGTTAAAAATTCGTTTCAACTTAATTATTATTGAAAATGCATTTAAATTTACCATGAGAACCAACATTTTGTTCACTGCTCGAAATTTTTGGTGTACACATTATACAAACATCTTTGTTGATCTGGCATTTTTCATTCACAGGCAGAATCGCAATCCTCAAATAGTTGAAGCCAAAATGATTAAAGTTCACCAAACGAATTTTGGCACAACATAAATGAAACTGTATCATAAGTTTCACAGTGAAACATATCATATAATTTATCGTTGGAATCCTATTTTTCCGCAGCTTTAAAAGAATTGCCTAATTTTGTGGGTGCAATCAACCAATGATTTTGGGTATGGGGGAAAATCTTTATTTGAGCAAAATTTTCAATCAATTTCAGCCCCAAGCGCGTGTGCTGCAACCAAATGGAATTTGATCGGTAACATTATATATATCATATTACTATAAAAACTTGTGTGGTTAGTTTATCTTAGTCGTGGCGAATTTCGTGTACCATATCTTTCACTTACTCTCTATGTTTGCATTTCATTGCATTGTGAGTCTCAATACAATCGGGATGCAAAAGAAGGTAGAATATAAGTCGAATGTTATCAGCGTGCTCTTTCTGACTTCCAGATACTTTTTCCAGACAGCTATGAAACGCCTGGTCACAATTACAGGAACTCCTGGAAAATGTCGATATGTTATTTCTGATCACATTATTTGTTTGTTTGGAAGTAAAATTTGAAAATAAGAACAGTAAATTCAAAGCAAAGGAACAACGCTTTGATTGCTGTTCTTCATCTCAAAGTCACAGTGAGGCCTTAAACACGGAGTAAAAACTCGCACCTCTCTGTGTTCAAGACGGCCCAAGCATGTCATGACTAGTTTTTTTCTAGGGAGTGCGATTCGACCTTTGTTATAAGCTTTAATTCTTCAAATTTGACTTCTATTTTAGGAGAGAGACGGAGGAAAGTGAGGTCGGGCTATTCTGAATAGAGGACAAATTTTTCAAAAAATCGTTACAATTTATCTCTATTGTCAAGTGTCTTATATTTTTACTTGTAATGGCAACTAATTTCTTTAATTTTACCCCAAAAATATATTAGGTTCTGCGGGATTTGTTGTAAAAAGTATGTTGTAGAACGGAAACACTAGACATGCTACTGAGGATTATGTGTAAGTTTGGATGAATTCTGTTGAGTGTTTAA
The DNA here is from genome assembly GCA_034783895.1 of Geukensia demissa. NCBI lineage: Eukaryota > Metazoa > Mollusca > Bivalvia > Mytilida > Mytilidae > Geukensia > Geukensia demissa. The sequence goes on along the minus strand of JARWCS010347681.1, from coordinate 1,927 downwards.
GGGGGAGTAACGAAATAGAAATGGTTACGCCACAGATCAGACTTCTCGAATATGTCTAGTGAAAAATGGCTGTCAAATTTAAAATAAAATACAAAGTATCTTACTAAACTTGCTACTGATGACTATGTGTAATACACAACTACCAATGTTAAATAAATAAGGACAATTTTAGTATTCTTTATGTACATTTCAAAGAGTAACCTCTCATCAGTAGCAATTTGAACCGAAACATAGGAAGTCAGAGATCCCAATATAGAAAAAGCACTCAAATCCGAACAAATCGAAATGGGAAGACAAATTTTTGGTTGAATTCTGTTGGGTGGTTAAGGGTGAGTAGCGGATAAATGACGACAACGCGGGCGACGCTGGAGACAGAGAAGTCGCAAAGATACATAGCAGGCAACACAAAAACTTATTTTTGGCAAAAGTACTGTTGATGCGCGGAGGGCGTCTTTCTTTTTAGCAGAGAAATTCTATTCATTTATTTAAAAAATAAGCACTTTATTGAACGACAAGTACTTCTTGTTCATTTCAATGAAAACATAGCACAAACAGTGTTTACCATGAGTTCTGTATACATTTTCCGTTCATTTAGACCGAAATAGCAGAAAAAACAGCAATTCTGTGTTTTAAATGATTAAAACAGTAATCAGGATGCCTTATTATTTTCTTTTCATAGATCTAACTTCTAACTTCTACTCTTGTGTCCCTAACTTCGGTTAGTGGTCAGTTTTGGTTCCTAGACTTTGCATAGACTTTCTACAGTAATTGGTATAACGGTTTTTGACTTTGTTCGTGCAGTACAACAACTTACAAAGTGTGAATGCCATCATTGACAAGTCCGTACTTTGTTTCTCCAGCTTTGATATTTATTGGACAATGATCATGAGTTCTGCAACATCTGTCAAGTTGGTCATATTTACCAAGATCGTCGTAATTTTTAGCTTCATCACCTGCGCCACACCATTTTGTTCCTACGATGGACACCGATACAGAATAATAATAATTATGTTTGTGATTATAATTAAGTACAGAATCACTGTAAAAAAAATAACAGTCTGTGAAATGAATTTTGAGTGTGCTTGATGCCAATACTCTTTTACAGCAATTAGAAAACTTTAATAATGATCTTAAAATATTTATTTAACAGAATAAATGTCGTGTTTCATACAAACAAATAGGTTCATATTTTTGGGAGTTCTTAAATTATTTAGTAAAACAACGAAATAAAGTTTCGTATCATTAATGCATTTAACTAAATTCAATAATACACGTGTACGTGTAAACATATTGCTAAGTTTGCTTTGTTATGTTTCTAAACACACCAAAATAGGGAACTTAATCTAGAGAAAAGGATATCTACCATATGCACCACACGAAATTAAGATTATCTAATGTGTTAGCTGTCGGAGACATGGGAGAATCTGGTCGTTTTTATAAGATTAATGATTTTCAAGCCTATGTTTTAATACTCTCTGATGTGTTAGCTGTCGGAGAATCTGGGCGTTTTTATAAGATTTATGTTTCTCAAGCCTATGTTTTAAGACTCTCTGATATGTTAGCTGTCTGAGAATCTGGGCGTGTATGTTAGCTGTCGGAGAATCTGGGCGTTTATGTTTCTCAAGCCTATGTTTTAAGACTCTCTGATGTGTTAGCTGTCTGAGAATCTGGGCGTTTATGTTTCTCAAGCCTATGTTTTAAGACTCTCTGATGTGTTTGCTGTCAGTTAATCTGGGCGTTTTAAAGATTTATGTTTCTCAAGCCTATGTTTTAAGACTCTATAATGTGTTAGCCGTCGCAGAATCTGGGCGTTTTTATAAGATTTATGTTTCTCAAGCCTATGTTTAAAGACTCTCTGATGTGTTAGCTGTCGGAGAATCTGGGCGTTTTTATAAGATTTATGTTTCTCAAGCCTATGTTTTAAGAC
>JARWCS010347670.1:0-11216 GCA_034783895.1 Geukensia demissa | reverse complement strand
AGAAGACTTCATAAGTATGTATTACTTGTGTCTAATCCGCTTTGCTTAGAGCAAATAAAATATGTTTAAACTAATTTGCACCATAAAAATTCAATACAAACGTGTACTGCTGGATGTTACTAATGATAACCTTCTTAACTGCTCTTGCACCAATTCCTTATTCAAATATGGTCCTGCTGGTCTCTTCATATCGTGGAGAACGAATCGTAAAAAACGTCCTTTCTAAGGGATTTAAATATCGTGAGCCAAAGTTCAATAACTCTTTATACAACATGAAGCTATTGATGGACTTTGTCGAGGACTATGGGTAGAATGAGAGAAGGAGGACGATGATTCCCTTTCAGAATGGATGAAACCTGAAAGGTAACTTATTCAAACAAGAGTAAGCAAAATTAAAACATTAATGAGTATTGAAGCGACATCTAGTTCGAAATGTTTCCAAAAATCTCTGTCTAATATTCATGCCAGCAGAAAAGGCTCTAAAAATAACTTTTTATCTGCAAAAAACATAACATCGAATATTCAATTAATAAGGTAAACATTGAGAGTACATATGACAGCAATCCAACTTACACAGATATAACACTTTCAAACAGGAGATAATTGATAATCGTATGTCAGTTTTTTCTTTAGAATTTCTTTAAAGTTAAGGACCATGATTACCCTTTATTGTATTGTGTACCAAATTGACATAAATGTCTTAAGAAGCAGCCTTTTATTGCTGAATCTGCCAAATTTTCCACCAAGCCGCATTCAAAGCTTTTAACCTCAATTTTAACCACTATCTAGACGGGCCGCCCGAACAACTGCAACACAAACTATGAAAGAATTAGCATACATCGGATGTGGATACTAAAGAACTCCAAAGATCTGATGGAAATTTTAAATTTAAGATCGTTTTCTTTTTATAACAGCATGAAAACTTTTGACTTTTTCACAAACTATATAGCAATACCACACCCACGTCTCTAATGAAGAATCAAAGATCTCATTCATTATTGCTTTCTCAAAAAGAACAGACAGAAACGATACAAATACATCGTTGTCGGTAAAACTAAGCATACTTTGTTCACCGCAAGACAAATTCAAAAGAAGAAATATAAAGAAAATTTATCACAAAAATGTTAGATTTCCGAATTGACAACATCTTTGTTCAATTTGGAGAACGAGTTTCCCAGCAGACGATCGGCATTCCAATAGGCGCTTATTGTGCTAATTTATATTTCAGCTTATTAAGTTAAAAATATTATATTCTCTCACTGACACTACCAAGCCTGCCTCACACCTTGACTATTTCACGAATTAGAAAATAGAGGAAAGCTTAAACACATATGACAAACGTGATAACTTAAACTTTCCAATATAGATTTTCATTATTCACATATACAGACACGTATCCGTACGTATCGAAGTATCGCGTTAAACGTATATTGTGTAATGGTTACTCCAGTTGTCAGACTTGTTTGACATAAAATTTATTCTACAGAAAATTGCAGCATTCGCTAAAATCCTAAATCACTGAAAATACGGAGAGGCTTCGAAAAGTATTGCAATAAGTAGTTGTCCTTGCCGTCTGATTTGGCTACCCATCCCGATTTGTTTTGATTTGAATGCTTCTTTTGTATGTTTGGATCTTTAAATTCTTTTATTTCGGTTCTAATGCAACTGATGAGATGTTTCTCCTTGAAATGTACATATAGCATACCAAATTCTTCTGTATATATACAACATCGGTATATTTGAATCAAGGAATATACACATTAAACATGTTAAATTGTTTATTAAAGCGCTAAATCTAGTAAATTCAAAGTTGTAGAATTTTTTTCAATTTCATCAAAGCATTCTTTCTGATCTTGGATTTATAATTTTATTTACTCAATTTACAATCAAAATATACAAGGGATCTGTTCGATTTGGTTGATTGTCAGTTCAAGGTCAGATTTATTTGCGATTAGCTACTGATTTGTTTGAAACCTGGTCGGGTCACATCAGTTTTTCTTACCTGTTTACATGTTGGTAATTTATTTTAGTTCGTTTACTAGATTACAAGACAATCCTTTGATTTTTTTGTAATTTTGTTCTAATAAATGTCAACAAGAAAATATAATCTATACAACATGCAAGTTAGCAGAAACTATCAGCTAAATATTGAAATTTCTAAAAGAACTATAAGCGTGAAAACTTTTACTTTGTGGTAATTTTCTCCCTTTCGCGTTTAAACATTTGCGCTAAAGCTACAAACCCCTCCATGTCTCTAGTGCGGAAGGTCGTGGGTTCGGTCCCCGGCCGTGAAGACATTAAAATTGGTATTTGCTGCTTCTCCGCTAAGCACGCAGCATTAAAGAGTAAGAGCAAAGTCTGGTCCGCCTAAAGTCATAATAATGTGTCTGGGTAAATTGTCACGTCTTCCTGCGGACTGCTGCTTTCGTGAGCTAGCACGTTAAAAATCCGACTCAGCGTGTCGGTCTAGTACAAAGCAGGGTTCATTCGTCATCATCATTCATTAAGATGCTCTCGTCCTGAATATGCATGAAATATTTGCCACTGGACGTTAAGCACCATCCAATCAATCAGTCAATTCAGAGTAATTATTGATTGATTTGAAATGGCAGAGTTTACAAAGCTAAAGCAGCAGGTCATATAGAATAAATAACAAAACAAAAATTGCTTGACCATGATGAAATGACCATTTGTGTATAGATGACATGTAGCGTTGTGCAAAACTGACTTCCCCCCATACGCACAATTTGACTTTAACACGAGAGATACCATTTATGTTTATTTTATTTGATTATATCCTGAGAATGACCAGATTTTTACTGAAAATATAAATTTTTATAAGTATCAATGCAAATTTTACATATTTCTTCAGCAGAACGTTGTCACATATTGGAAATTGACAGTTACGGGGTTGCAGTCAGTTAATTAGAATGTTCTTGACTTTTAAACAACCAATTGCTCTAAACGACCTAATATTTAGTTGAAGCATGTTTGCCATATCACGCGTCAAATCGACATACCCGCTTGATGCACAACAACCTCCCCAAATGGTCGCTTGTATAGGTGGTAATGTTTCGTCTGGATATAACATCTGTTAGCGCAATTAAAATTTTGTTTTGATATTGGTCTGATAAAAGCAAACATCCTAGTTGGAGATCCTATGACAGACTTTCAATATACAGAGCAACTATAAAAGAGCTATCCATTTTCTTTTTGAATAATTTTTGTATTGTATGATTGAGTTTATAACGAACGTAACCCCATTATATCTGTCAATTTGATCTCACGTCTGTGAAAGACCCAGAATTTATTACATACCTGTTACTTATAAGCAAGACCGTCATGAACGACAAAATGCAAAATTTCTCATTCGATTTGTTTTTGTTTATTAAACAATGTCTTGCATTGACACACACAAAAGAAAAAATAGTAAATCTTTATCTTTGAATGGAAAGAAGCTATGAAATAAAAAAATGAAAAAAAAACGGGAAAAGTATTGGATTTTTTTTATCTATATGATGTTATTTTTTTTAAATTCTTCTTTCCAAATTAAAGCAAGGTTCTACTGATTGTATCTGTCGAAGACATTGTTTAGTCAGACAAGAGTTTGAAAAACACAGCAGTTTTTCATTCATATCTAAATTTTTTAATGCACACCGATTCGCTTGTATAACAGCAGTAGAACATTTTATTGATGTCATCTTAAACTTAAATACTGTACATGATTCTGGTATTTTTAGTTTAAAGGTTCCTTTACTTCAAAATACGTAACTGCATTACCCTGATTTGCAGTGGTGCGTTCTTAATATTTTTATACAATAAAGAACAAAATAAAATAAATCAATTGCCTTGTGTGATTGTGCGTGCATTACTGTTGTTTCTACAAGGAAGCAATCTATTATTTTTGAACTAAGGCCCACATATGCACTTGTTTCTATATATTGATTGTTGAATAATTAAAGAAAGTATTCAAGTACGACCTCATAAATGTGGTGATTGGATAGTGAAATTAAAAACATGTGAGTAACGATCCTCACATGCATAAACTAATAATGTGTAAGGTGAATTTCGTTCCGCATCAATGTCGGAGCTTATCTGCCTTGCTTGTCAAAGCGTCTTCAGTCCAATGGACTTTCAGAGTTTTATGGAATTTCGGACTAATGTCAATCACTGGACTAATGAACCTATGGACGAAAGAACCTTGTGGCTTACATCAAACAGTCCATCTGTTTATTATTTGCCCTATTCAAGCTATTTTAAAGAGCAAAGTCATTTAACAAAATCTTGATGTGCCCTGTGTTTGTATAAACATTGTGTTTGGTTTTGTATGTATTACTGTCGGGCAATTTATAACAGATTTTGTTAGATTTCTTTGCCCGTGTATATTTGTAATTTGTTGACCTTACCCCGCATTTGTGTGCTTCAACGCACAGATTTATTGTCGTCGACATCTAGCAAAGAATTCCGCTCAAACCGGTGCTAGGGGCCGTCTTGAACTTACTGTGAGGTTTAAGTTTTTACTCCGTGTTGAAGGCCTCACTGTGACTTTGAGATGAAGAACAGTAATCAAAGCTCCGTTCCTTTGCTTTGAATTTACATGTATATATGAGATTTTTGTGTCATGAATATTTACACCATATGCTTCCTTTTTCTATATTATCGACCGTCGCCCAAATGGAAAAGCCCTAATTTGTAACATCAAGCCTATGACCAATGGGCCGTTGGAATAATGGACATTCGATCATTTGAGCGATTCTTCAGGAAATAAAGTTACAATAATTTATTACATGAATTTGTTTCTGTTGCCATATCAGTCGAGCTTAAAAATGGTGTATAACGGTAAGGTCATAAAGTCGGCAAAAGTATTTAAGAGTGTTTGTATCAAGAACTTGAAAAATATGCCCGAAATGCTTAAAATTTATGGTAAAAATTATTCAAGGCATTATGTTAAATTTTCGCCAGACATTTTATTTATTTGCAATTATGTATAAAAAACATAAGGCTTGAACTGCTTGCATAATGGGTAGGATCCATGTGTTTTTAGTATATCTATAGTCGAAACGGTTTTTTTTAAGAACATTATATTTTTGTACCAATAGTCTGTATACATGGTGAGTTGGTAATAACACCGTTGATTGTATATCTACACTAAATACCGCGCCGTTTTTTTTTTGGTTGTATGAATAAATTTCAATATTTTTATACACCGTTACATAAATTAAGATCGAAGATAAAACATATTGTTTACATGATACATCAAATTTTACTAGACGACACCAAAGCTTTTTTTACTATACTCGTAACAATTGTTAACGTTGCCGAGAGCCTATGCATGCAACAAGGAGGACCTTGATTTATTTTATCGCCAAACATAATTAAATTAGACAAATCAATAAATCAATGCATAAAATGCATTATTAAATTTGAAAATATATTTGGCTTTTGAGTTTTATGTGCAACACTTTTCAAAGCCTTCCCGTATTTCCGTATTGTGAACTCCATTTCTTAAATAATGGTAATGTGTTCGAGGACGAAAAAGTCGCTAAGCTATCGAGATAAAGTAAAAGGCATAGCACAGGGTATATAAGATTTAGATTTAAAACGCAAGATATTTAATCATATTTTATATTTTCAATTGTTATCGTATAATTCCATGGTCACAATAATTTTTTGCGTTTTCTAACGGTTCCCTTAGACAAACAATAGACTTACCAAATTAAACATGAATAATCAAACTATAGGTCATTTGAATATTAAGTGCTGTTAAAATCGCTAGATATCAATTTGAACATTAATACCAAGTTTGCATATATAAGTTATAAAATTATATAACAGTATTTTATCTTCGAAATAAATCTCAAATTGACAACAAGTTAACCTGATCTTAGTCCAAAACAGCGCAGCTATGTTCTTTAATCATTTTTTTTCTTTCGATTGAAAGACAATGAAACAGTTCGGCACCTTTTCTCCATTTATCTGTCATATTGCTAAAAAAAATAATGATAATTCCGAAAACACCTCAGAATTTGTATTTTACAATTGCAAAATCCGAAGAGTGTTTTTGCCAAATTTTGCCACTTCAAAACTTACACTTCCTAGTAAAAACACACCCGGATGCAGATGGTCAGTTTAATTTAGTGAATAATTGCAATAAAGCAGCATTTGAAACAATTGGGAAAAAAGATAGATTCATACAATTACTCATGTGTTTCATTAAACATTTCAAATAAAAAAATAATCATTTATGCGATACACACAAGATATGACTTAATAGGTCGCTTATATGTTATTTTTAAAAAGCCGCTAAGAATTATATTTAAAGTTAGATATTTTGTTTTCATAGAGTCATGTTAAGTGGTAACGTAAATTACACAAAACTATTACATAGATTACATTTTCATTTTATTTAATTTTCAATCGTTTTGTTTAAGCGCAGATGTTAAATACACAGAATGAACGCTAAAACAGGCTTAATCATTCGTTTTGATTTTATATGTGTAGATAATCAGGAGATTTATAAAGATTGACACAATCTCCTATTTCTTTATTATTTATTTTTTTTATTATATATATCGTAAACTTTTTCTACTCTTTTCCGTTTAAACCCTTTAATTATATTTAGCGGCTTTAAAATTAGAAGGAAAACAATAATAACATATGATCATTTCCAAAATTTAAACGGAAACAAAAATTCTCAAGGTAACCAACGGTAACGTAAATAACATATTTTTACAATTTCATTTTGATGAATTTCTATTTTAAAGTCTGAAAATAGAAAGAACCAAATAACTTGGATACTGCAATGTCATTATCTAATTTCATTCTTTCAATTGGTGGATATTGTCTATAAGAGATGTTTAGTCGTCAGTAATGTTAAAAGTTCTCCCACTGTGGTCATCTGGTCGTGGAACAGATATCTTACATAATACGTCTGTTGGGTGTACAAAGATAATGCCAGGAGATGTAGCCCACTAAAACCAAAGTTTTGCGCCATTGGTGGCTTTCGAAGGACGAAGAATTTAACTTCTAAGTCATATTCAGAATCCATTTCTAGGATCTTTCCGATATACCAGTTATCATCGTATCTAACAGTTATCCCGTCGTCTATATCAAAGCGCTTATCATTTTCTATGTGCGGTTTTTCTTTGGCGTTTTCATCTTTGTCGTGGACAATTTCTGCAACCTGGTCACTAACACCATTTTCGGTTCAATTGTCTACGAAGCCACTGCCTCTGTTCTTCGAAGAAGATTCCGTTCGGTGGAATCCCCTTCTATGCACGGCTGACAGTAGGAGGCTGTCACACATGTTTTGATCTTTCCAGTTGAAACAGAACCATCTTGGTGAACATTTATAGTACCTTTTATGACCACGTGCTTCTTGTTGAATTCCGCAACTTCTAGTTTTGTAGTTTCAACTGAAACAAAACTGTAAACGCCACCTTTGTGGAGGCGCTGAAAGTAGTCTTGGACATCCTGAATGATTTTTTTCCTTGTTTGATGACCAGCTGAGCAATGTTTTTGACGCACCGCACACTCCATCACAACATTCAACATTGGTCAAAATAGCCGGAATGCCAAACATTTTCGTAATCAGATATCACATATTTGTTTCCATACTATTAACTGGGACTGTCTGTCCAGTAATAAATCATTTTCAGATAAAGCTCAGTTGTTTTGATCTCATTTATGATATATATCATAATTGTAATTACGTTGCCAAAATTGTGTTCAAGAACATCAGACACATAAACCAATTTTTTTGTGAGCCAGTTTCGATCATTACGAATGTAAGCTACAACGGAATGTAACGATACAGCGGAGCTGTACCAATATGCGCTTTCGACCTCATCGGCTGATATACAGCAGAAATTTTCGGCTATATCCATCTGTAGCATGACATGGACCTCTGGAAGATTTTCTTTTAACTGAGTAACTGCTGCATATTGGGGTTTAACTCTTTCAACATAAGCCATCAATTTATATGTTCCTCTCTATTTATCATCTTTTCAACGATGATCGTTTGCCAATTCTGTTTTCTTCCATTATGAATGCAAAATATCGCCGTCGTTAAACGACTCAAAAAGTGTGTCCACTATTGTGCGATCAAGTTGCCTTTTAAATTCATCAGCGATTGTAGCCTGTTGTCGTCATTGATTTTAAGGCAAGTGGCATGTTCTGGTACCGTTGACATAGGCACTTGTTCCTACTTAAATATTTTGTAAGAACAATATTTGCAGGTCGTATTTTGCAATTGGTTTGAAGTATAGAATATTTGAGTAGACCAAGTGCCACCCAGGTAACTATCCATTACAGTATAGAAAAAAGGATATGTGGTATGACTGTTCATAAAATAGCCATGAGAAACGTGAAAATCTCATACTGCTACAAATTGCCATAAGACCTTCAATAATCCGATTTATTTGGATTTGATTGCTTCTTTTGCTATGTTCCTATGTTACGGTTCTTTTGCTAATGAAAATGTACATACAGCATGCTAAAATTTTCCATATTTATTCAACATTGGTAATTTTGTATTTTTAAACCTTTGGGCGATGCATCAGCTGGTGTACCATAGGGTCTCCTATGTATTATAGGCTGCATTTGCAAAAATTCTCAAGCAATAAAAATACAGAAAAGGCTTCTTCATAAGTATTGCATTTAATAGTTGTCCTTGACGTCTGATTTGGCTTCCCATTTTGATTTGTTTGGACCCTTGACTTCTTATGTTTCGGTTTGAATGCTATTGATGAGAGGTTACTCCTTTAAATGTACATATAGCATACAAAAATTTCCATATTTATTCAGTATTGGTAATTTTGTATTTTAACATCGGTAGGCATTCGTCACAATTTAGCCCGAGCGATAGAAACCATCACAAAATGAAATGCGTAACCATGTAAAAAAAAAATCATCATAGCTTCCATGAATAATGTCAATTTTCTAAAATAATTTCCTGTTTGTATCTATACTATGTCAGAATTTGTTGGAACGGGTAAAAGATATGAAACAAAAACTGTCTGCCGTATTCTTATAAAGTAGTGTTTATTTTGTAGATTGAAAAAAAGTGCAATCAAGTTGCAAAAATAATTTTTAGCAATTATGATGTATTTTAAGCCACGCCGAGTTGTTAATTCTTTACGGGGATTTTACATGATTAAATCTGTCATTTGTTTGCTGGAAGTGGCAATTTGCACGTGCTAGCGCGAGACCGGGAGTATACATTGTCAACGCTGCGTAATAATTAAGTAATTTAACTAGGATTAGATAACATGCAAAAATTGTTTTAGGTGCACCTGATTGGAAATTTAAAAGTAGTTCTTCTTATATGAATCGCGAGAAAAGGTCCAAACAAAAGTAATGTACGCAAATTTTTATAATTACTTTATCTAGATCAAACTTAGGCAAAAATGAAGATGGCCGGCTCTCAATGTTAAATCTCCGTATAAAAATTCAGGCACAGATAATGTAAAACGTTATTGCAGAATGTAAAATATAAACCGTTAACTGTGGAATGATCTTTCTTTTGATTAAAAATAAATACAAATGCAGTAACACACATATAATTTAATAAAGCTAAACAATCACAGTACACAAAAGCCTGATATAGAGTATACACAACATATTTCGCATACTCAATGTAAGCTATATGTTACACGATTTAACTTTAATATACGATACATATTTGTAATATTTAAAATAATAGGGCTTCAATTCAGAGGACCGCCTCGGTGATGTAATGGTTAGCGTGCTCGCTTCGAGTGCGGAAGGTCGTGGGTTCGATCCCCGGACGGGTCAAACCAAAGACATTAAGATTGGTATTTGCAGCTTCTCCGCTAAGCACGCAGCATTTAGGAGTAAGGGCAAAGACTGGTCGGCCCAGAGTCAGAATAATGTGTCTGGGTAAAGTTGCATGTCTTCCTCCAGACTTACTTTCGTGAGCTAGCACGTTAAAAATTCGGCTCAGCGTGTCTGTCTAGTACAAAGCAGGGTGCATTCTTCAGTATCATTCATTGACATCATGACACATTTGTCGCTGGACGTTAAGCAACATTCAATCAGTCAATCAATTCATTCTCAAAATTAGAAATTTGAGCCCCCCAAATCTTGCTAAAAGTAAAACTGCAATATCATATTTGCAATGGTGAGCAGGTTGTTGCCGTCTGCCTGATTAGTTGTGACACACATACAACAGTTCATTCAGTAGTCACATTGCCAAGTCTCTTCCCTACTAATGTCTTTGCACCGTGCTCTACTTATAAAATCTTGGCTATATTTCTCCAGGACTTGAGGAGGAGTACAACAGTTTGTTTACATTCCAGTCCTTCTAGCTAATTAATGCTGCATGTTGTGGTAAGTCTAGAGAGGCTCCTTAAGTTTAAGTTATTGTCACCAAGTGATGGTTGTTTCCTAAATTTGAAATATTTTTCTTCTAACCACTCATCCTATATGTGTGTAGAGATTTATTGTAAGGGAAAAAAACATCTTTCAAACAAAAAACATGCTCTGACATGAATATATTATTTTTATCAGACAAGTATTTCTTATTTATGGATTATTTTAGTCACAAATACGTGTGTAAGGTGTCAAATAAATGTGTGATCCCCTATACATGTGACAGGCCTAACGTCATAACAATGGAGATGTTAGCACATCATATCCTGTTTTTGATTTAACAAGTAAACAACTTTGATATACTTTGTTGTAAATAGACACTGAGTGTATTTACCAATTACTTGTATTTTTGTGATAATTGAAACAGGTTGTTTTGATCAAGTCTTCTACACAATAAAAAGTTCTGTAGTCAGTATGGTTATTGCATGATTATGGTATGAAATAGAATATTATTCATATTGCCAATTAATATTTAGGGAACAACCAATTAACTTTTAAGGGGGGGTTATGTTTTTTTCAGACAGAAATTTAGTTTTTCGCAACGATTAGTAAAAATTTTTTTTCTTTCAAATTTTAACATTACACTTTATGAAGGGACACTGGTTTCAGAATATTTTTTATGTTACCTGCCTGTCCAGAAAGTTTTTTTCAAATGCTACATGTAAATGGTGGGACACTGGCTTCAGAATATTTTTTATGTTACCTGCCTGTCCAGAAAGTTTTTTTCAAATGCTACATGTAAATGGTGGGACACTGGTTTCAGAATATTTTTTATGTTACCTGCCTGTCCAGAAAGTTTTTTTCAAATGCTACATGTAAATGGT
>JARWCS010347659.1:0-11216 GCA_034783895.1 Geukensia demissa | reverse complement strand
AAATCAATCCCAACCTGTATTTTATATAGGGTATCATTGTGTTAAAATTTGAAATGGATCCAAATAATAGAACTAAAATTATTGAACGGAAACCTAATTGTTTACGGACGCCGACATGCCCATAACATGATACGACCAGAAAATTGTTGCGGTCGTATAAAAATGAAATTTGATTGTTTATATATAGAAGCTACATAGTAAAATCTGACGATCTTCACTTAAAGACATTGTTCTGGTGTCTCTTTTTGGAATCAAATGTCAGACTTTTTGAAAAATAAAGGAAACATTCAATGACATTCGATTAGGCTCATTTGTTAAGCTGTACACTAAAGATTTAAAAAATAAAGATGATTAGCCATTATATTGCAACCTGTTGTCGAAAGAGACCGTAGAACAGAGACCGCCAAGACGCCCGCTTTTTTATCGGCGATGGCCAAATCTAAAATGCATGCCACCAACTAATTAAAATGTCAAATCAGATGGTTTTTTCACCACTCAAGCTTTTTCCTTATAATTAAATGTGGCGCACGATCCACTTTTTTGCGATGAAAGACAAATGCTTCTTTCTTGAACTTTTAAACGTGTTCCTAACCCAGCCCATTTTCTTGTATGTCTATTGCCGTTTTGAATCAACTTTGTTGATTTTTTGCAAAGAAGGTAAGGTGTTTGGCTAAGAATGGATACATTATAAAAAAAGTTATTCATTCTTTTCTTTAACCTTTGTTTCTACTGCATAATTTTGACAAAGTCAGAAAAAATCACGTTAAATGGACGTAAAATGACGTCATTATGAATCGATGTTGAACAAGTATTGAATAATTTAATTCACGCACATTGAAACACCAGTTTGTTTTCCTTTATAGGCTTGTTTTATCTGTTTATTTGAAGATTTAAAGAAAAATACAATAATTTCATGTGTTGCAAAACTTTTTTTGTGTAGTATATAAGTCAACTGTAAGTTTCAGCAGATAATTTTTTAAATTTATAAATCTTATATGTAATGATAACATAAAATTTTGAATGAGATATTCCTTACATTATTAAAGTTCTGCAATTGCAACCATACTTCAGAAATCCCTGTATCGTTGTATGTAAAATTTAGGTAGCAATTAATGCAAGTGTGATAGGGACATCCTTGCTGAAAAACAAGGAATAGGTTACGATCATTAGAGACAGACACTTTAGTTCAAACAAGAGTGAATCCAAAAACCATACGAAGTTGCTTTAGGCATGTCCCCGTCAAGAAAAGGAAAAATCACTATGAGGACGAAAAATTCCTCCCTTTTACATTGATTTCTGTTGACAAACAACCATGTAGAAATCCAGATGTAAAACAGAGTATTTTTATTTCAAAGAAAGAATGTGGAATACATACCAGCATCTTACATGCGTTAATAACAAATATTCATAAGCAAAATTTATTGCGTGTAAAGCGCTTTTCTGTATTAACTTTCATCAGACACGCTGGAGTCCAAAAAATAGAAAAAAAGTCACACCTTATGAATTTCTAGTTACATTCATTGACTAAATTAAACGAAGAAACTTAGAAATCCAAAATATATAAAATTTAATATATTTTATTGTGAATATTTTAGTAATTTCACTTTTCTTGTGTTAAATTTCGTTTTTTGTATTTAGAACCATTATCGGACGTGCGTATAATGCTCGTTTTTTCCAACACATATTACTTACAATACTGACTATATTTTACAGAAATATTCAATGAGCATGTACTTGCGTCAACAATGGACTGATCCACGACTAAAGTTTGATGCTCCAGAGGGTCTTACAAGAATTGAATTAGATAATGCCATTAAAAAAGAAATATGGGTACCCGACCTATCATTTATGACCGATATAGATACCAGATTTCACGAAGTTACTGTACCTAATAGAATGATGATTCTTCATCCGACTGGTTTTATCACATATAGCTTAAGGTAAATTATATAAACATAAACCCGTATTAGAAAACGCATGGCGCGCGATTGTGGAAAACGTAGGAACTGGTACTGGCTTTAAATTTGTTTGATTGTGGTTTAACGCCTCTTCCAAGTATATGTCAGTCATATCGCGGCGGTCAGTTTTACTGTTTGAGGAACCTGATATACCCAAAGAGAACCGCCGACCTTTGGCAAGTAAGTGACAAGCCCTATCACGTGCGATGCGAATCTAACGCAACATTAACGTCAGACGCGAAGCGAACGTGCACCGTATAGGTAATAGTTTACAGTGACTGGATTTAAAGGGACGTGATAGGCTGAAGTGACTAGATTTAAAAGGACGTGGAAGGCTGCATTGAATAGATAGTGGATTAAGGGGACGTGATAGGCTGCAGTGACTGGATTTAAACTGGTGTGATAGGCTGCAGTGACTATATTTAAAGGGACGTGGAAGGCTGCAGTGACTGGATTTAAAGGGATGTGATAGGCTGCAGTGACTGGATTTAAAGGGATGTGATAGGCTGCAGTGACTGGATTTAAATTGGCGTGTGATAAATATGAGTAAAAGTACAAAAAAACTTCCCTTATTTCATTGTTAAAAAGTAGTTCAACATTGTGGATTTGTGGTTATGGAATGTAATGTAAAAATCATTATTTACACGATCATTTATATTAAATTCAGTAGTTTGTGGAAAAGAAAAGTCAAATAATCTTTCCGCCGTTGTTAGATTAATATGCTGTATTGAAATTGTAAATTTTCCCTCAGAATCAAATATACACGTCCTTTCAATATCTTGCATTGTCGGCAGTTGATTATCAAAATTTCTACTGTCAAGCAATTGAATATGCAAATTTCGAGCTTCGATGCTGTAAAAGTACAATTATCAACGGCCACAATTACCTCGCCACGTATTACCTCTGATACGAGCTATATCATAATGATGTGGAAATTCTATTAAAATGATCACATCGGAGTTTAGCTGTTGGCTGGTGATGTGTGTCGTCATTTCTGACTGCATTACGTCATGAACTGCCAGAATAGTCTAGACAACAAAAGGCCAAACGTGTTCGACTTCTGAATGATCTCTAATGTGCGATTAACATATTCAGTCAAGAAATTAAAAACATTAACATTATATTTTTTCTATTGTTTTTCATGAGGTGAAAGGCTTCACTTCCTTATAGGTTAAACTTAAATAATATTATTGTTATCATTGGCATTACTTTCATAAATTGTCATAATCACAGATATATATTTCAGAGTTACGGGAACATTTACTTGTTTCATGCAACTGCAGGATTTCCCTTTTGATAATCAGTCCTGTGTTATTGAAATGGAAAGTTGTAAGTGTTATTTGATAATCTGCAGTGTGTTAATAAAATATATCTTACAATGTTAATGTGTTAATTTCTCAGGATGTACATTATGCATTCTATTAAAATAAACGTTTGCATACACGATTACACTTGTGTCTTACAAAGTTTGACCTAGATAATAAGTTCAAATATGTTTCCTCAAACAATTTTGTTCCATGGGTGAAGTTGAAACTAAGAAATACTCTAAACATAAGGTTTGATGATGTTAGACCAGCTATGTTAAATAATGACAATGTCTAATTTTGTATGCAGGCCCTAAACAATAAGAAACAAAAGCTTATATTGCTAACACAAGTGTGAAGACGATGATTTCCAGTGAGAACAGGAACTAATTGCTTATACCACTATTTGGGCACACCCTTTATTTTATAAATCCGTCGTGAAAGTTGAAGCGCAACAGCCAGGTATGCGAGAAATTTATTGATTTTTTATTTTTTGTATTTTGCACAACATCAGACAAAAACGCTATTAAAAGTAAACGGAGATAAGTAATGAAATACCAATAACATAATCTTCTTTATTGGAATATTCAGACTATGCACAGTTCGGAATATAAAATTATGTTTAGATATTTTTGGGGGACAGCTGTCACCGTAGATTAAAGTCCAATGTAGAATATCCATGTGAGAGATCAAAAATGCATAGTTGAAAGAGACAAAACAAATTTGAAGTAAACTAAAAGAATACAACGAAAACAAAAGGAAAAAAGGCTTAGAATCCACGAACTATATCGATTTATCCTAGTTTTTTATACGCAAAAAATATATAATTCAATGCAAATGTTTTGAAAAAAAACTTTTTGAATTACCTAACCGTGTAAATAAATAATATATTATGAATTAACAGTTTTGGTTTAGATTGCATGGATTACCAAAGTCCCAAAACTTCTAAGGATTACATTTCCTCCATCAATAAATAATTTATACATATTTATAAATGAACAGTTGCTTTCTACATTTTAATATGTGACATATTATGACTACAGGGACGGTACCAGGGTCGATTTAGATTTCAAATTGTAAATTCATATGGGATACATGCTCTGTCGGATGTCGTTTTTAGTTTAGTTTTAAAATGGTTTCATTTTCTTCTTTCACATTGCAAATCGTGTTAAAGCAATTATTTTTTTATTAATTTTGTTTGATTTACATGATATACATTAAAATTTATAGATGTAAATGGATGAAAAAAAAATTTTCTGATGCGAATTTGTAAAATAATCAAAGATATTGATTTTTTTGGCATTAAATTTGTAACTGAAATAAAATTTTCAAAAATGAAAACTTAAATTTCACCTTAATAACAATATTAATATACCGTCCCATATATGAGATAACTCTCACAGATCCAGAGATACGAAAAGACCGAATCTGAGGCGATGAAGGCGGAAAATACGTTTTAATACGTCATTCTTCGTCGGTCACATTGTAGATCACGTTATCAGTCAAGTGGTCGTTAATAAAGCCACCATTGCGTCATTGGGATTGGTCATACTGCTTGCTTATGACAGAAAACTGATTCTTTAAGATTAAATAATTTAAGATCAACATGATTATTAAGACGTCATAGGTATGTATGTTAACGCCTTAAAAGACGGTCTCCATTTCATCAATTTCTATGTGGTATTATGAAGTAATTAACCATGACGGTAATCTTAGTAAGTCTAAATAGGACTCAATGAGAAACTCATTTAAACCCTTGTCTAAAGTCGCTGAGATAATTGCGTCCAAATTTTAGTTGAATGTTCCACAGATAGTCCTGTACCGAAATTTATCCGGTATTGCCCCCACCAACCAAGATGGCAGTCACAGTGTAACTTTTAGAAATGGATCGCTATATGAAGATTTCACTTAAAAAGCTCCTATTCCTATGCAACCAAACTAAAGTGGCATGTCCTTTAATGGACCTCTACAAAAATTATATCCAGCATCCCGCTAATGTACCAAAATGGGCTTAACAGCTGAATTTGTTCAACATGAAACCTTGATTAAATGTACTTAAAAGTCTTCTTGTCTGAAATGGTTGATCCAATTGGAAACAAAATTTAGTAGAATATTCCTTAGACGGTCCTAGACTTCATTGTTTTTAGTATCATCGCCGTTCAACGAAGATGGCTAAAGTTATAAATTGGGACCATATAGGAAATTCCAATCATTAGAATGCATTTTTGGTCCCTTTAACCCTATTTTACGTGAAAAACATACAGAAATATGACAGCATACTATAAGTGTTTTGGGAGTAATAAAAAAGGAGTCCTTGAAATCACATAAATTATGATATTCGCATATCCTGCAGATTTTGACCCTTTTTATCCTTTTTTTCAAAAACGAAATTGATTAAAGAAAGAAAGAAAACTTAAAACATACTTCTGAAAGCTCTGACAGAAACAACTCCAAAAAACATCAAGAATAGATGAGGAAATAAAACTTAGTATTGAGTTCGGGAAGACATGCGTCGCCTGCTTTCTATTTGCCCAAACATTTAAGGCAATGAGTTTGGTTAATTTCTGATGAATGATTAAGAATGAGTAGCCGATTAGAAATTATTACCCCCTCTCTTTTCAGCATAATGCAAGTCAAAAATTGAAGAAAGAATTTACAGCATTTAATTCCTGTGAATATAAAATAGGAGTCGCAATACTACATTACTGATAAAGAGTATCTGAAAATTTGACTAATTTCTATTTTATAAGTGGTTTAGGAGGAGTAGCAGATTAGAAATGGTACTGTCCTTTTCTTACTGCATTTTGAAAGTCAAAAGTGCAGCCAAAATTATTGATTTTCGGAAAATTAAAATAAGAGGTGCAATACTACCTCTATTGATAAAGATTCAG
Source organism: Geukensia demissa (assembly GCA_034783895.1). Lineage (NCBI taxonomy): Eukaryota > Metazoa > Mollusca > Bivalvia > Mytilida > Mytilidae > Geukensia > Geukensia demissa. The sequence continues at coordinate 5,063 of JARWCS010347659.1, read as the reverse complement.
TTAAAATTTGGTTCATTTTGTTGAATGGTTAAGACGGAGTAGCAGATTAGAAATTGTTTTACCCCTATTCAGCATACTGCAAGTCAAATTTGCACAAAGAATTTACTGCCCTGAATTCCTGGGAAAATAAAATAGGAGGTGCATTACTACATTTATTGATAAAGAATCTGTGAAAGTTTTTTTAATTTCTATTAATTGGTTAAGGAGGAGTAGCAGATTGGAAATGGTATCTCCCCTTTATTCACTGAATTTTTCAGTCAAAATTGGAACAAAATTTAAAGTATTGACATTCTGGAAAAATAAAATAAAAGGTGCAATACTGCATTTATTGATAAGGATTCTGTTAAAATTTGGTTAATTTTTGTTGAATGGTTAAGAAGGAGTAGCGGATTAAAAATTGTTGCCCTCCTGAACCTTTTAGCATACTGCAAGTCAAAAATTGCAAAACGAAGTTACTGCACTGAAATCCTGGGAAAATAAAACAGAAGGTGCATTACTACATTCATTGATAAAGAATCTGTGAAAAATTGTTCAATTTCTATTGAGTGGTTAAGGAGGAGTGGCAGATTAGAAACGGTACCCCCTTTTTTCACTGCATTTTATGAGTGAAAATTCCAGCAAATTTTAAGATATTGAATTTTTGGAAAAATAAAATAGGATGTGAAACATTACACCTCATAGTAAAGAATGTGTGAAAAGTTTGGTTAAAATCGGTTCAGTGGTTTAAGAGTAGTAGTGGATAAGAAAGTGTGACGCAAGACGACAGGGTGACCCCTATATGTCGCCCTGATAGAAGTAGGCGACACAAAAAATTAAAAAAAAACTGTCGAGATTATTGCATTAATTTCTCATTGAATCCTCTTGCATTGGAAATTGACCCGAATCTCTTCAAAATCGGACAAAAAATTCCCATAACCTGCAAAACCGCATGTTTTTTACCAACTTACCCTCTTTTTATCTTAAAAAAGGCAATTAAAATGCTAGGTGAAAGTCTTTGATTTTTTACAAGGATCTTCTGAAACAAATCAAATAAGACCTTTCCTGCGTTCTTAAAAAAGGTCAATAAAAAACGGAGAAAATGCTGTTTTTGTCATGTAGAAAACAGTAATCGTGGTACGGTTGTTTCCTATCCTAGACAAAATTGGCACTGACGAACTTAAATTATTATCATATTAAAAAGTTTGAGTCGATTATAATCTTCAAACTTTATCACCTTTCAGATGGATTCACAGCCTCGACGATATCCTTCCGCTGGAGTGAGCCAGCCATGTCATTCAAAGATGGAATTGTAAACAGTCAATTTGAAATAGGAACTCCTAATTCCTATATTTGTGACCAGTCATATCCTTCAGGTAAAAGAGAACTAGATGTATTTATCAGAAGAGCTGCAGAAAAGTTTATTTCCTTCAGTAATTATCAGTATGCATTTGCGCACAAATTCAAATCTAAACTCAAATATCTCTAATTCAATATACTCAACTCGCCACTACTACTACAACAACTACTACCGCGATATAAAACTTCACATTAGTGTAAAGCAGGCGATTAATTTTTGAGACATGATTCTAAAATCTCAAAATTTAATCACTGCGAATTAAACATTTTAGCATGAAATCAACATAGAATATTTTCCCATATGCGAAATCAATTCGCAGCAAATATGGCACTTAGTGTTAAAATGAGAAAAAGGTCAACACACATTCCTTCTTTAAAATAAACGCACGACTAAACCCATATAAAATATTGCCTTTCTAAATTCGTGAGTGAAGCCTTCACCTATGAACTCAGCCCACCCCAACCCAAATAGACATCGACTTTTTAATATTTCTTGAAAAACTACTTAACCTAGAATAGTTATGATGTTCATTACATGCCAATCTTAAAAATTACAGACATTGTGCAAAGCTAATTAAGTCAATACCATATAATGAACAAATAATTAGGTACTTTAGCAAACTGCATCTCTTGAAAAACAACAAATTTAATCTTGAGAAAAACATTGAAGAACAAGCCTATAAACAGCATATTTCTTCAAAACGTTCAAATCTCAAACTTCTACAGGTTGCCCTAAAGCCTTTAATAACGGACACATGTCCACACCCAACGGCAAGCTGTAAAAGGTGAGACGAGTATAATCAAATAGAGATGTAAAAGTGTATATGTTCACTGTGTAAAAGGAATTCGAAGATACCAAAGGGGCAGACAGAAATCTCAGGTCTAAGTTTTGAGACGAGACAAACTTAATTTAAAGACTTAAATGTGAAGTGTCAAACCTATCACAATAACTTATCTGAGAATGAACATTTTGTGACATCAGTCGGCCTTTCTTTAAAGAAAACTTTTTATTTCGAATACATTTTCAATGGTCTTCAAATATCGTACCCTAGTTGTTTAATACTTAAGACTTCTTAGTGATATTTTAACAAAAGAACAATAAAATTCTTGCAAGTCATTGACATTTCTTTAGAGATAACAAATACCAACTACCTGTGTTGTTTTTCAGGAAATTATACTTGTATAGGCCTGACTTTACCACTGACTCGTCGTTATGGATTTTATCTCATTCAAGTATTTGCACCGTCCATGTTGATAGTTATGCTTTCATGGGTATCGTTCTGGTTGAACATTGATGCTGCACCAGCAAGAGTTTCACTCGGCATCTTAACAGTTTTAACTATTTCTACAAATGGAAACCTTAGTGTTGGAATGGCTCAACAAGTTTCTTACATCCGTGCAATAGACATATGGAATGTCGTCTGTTTGGTTCTTGTATTTGGTGCAATGATTGAATATGCTTATGTTTGTGTGATTGCACGTGTTCAACAAAGACGAACTCGTGCTAGACTTGATTCAAAACAATCGTTAAATGATGTAACTGATTTTGAAAATGCCAATGTGAGTATAGCAATGATGTAACCTTAATAAAATAATTCCAGATAAAGGGAAAGTACAGTGGCTCACTATTTCAATAATACAAAAAAGACTTTATAAATATGTATTTCATGTTCATGAAGCATAAAACGAGCCTCCCGATTTAGATATGGTAGGAAAAGAAAAAAAAACAGAGCGAAAACGTGGAATCAGAAGACAGACTAGACTATTGTCATGGAATACCAACTGTTTCTTTAACACAATATATATCAATTTTTGTTTATTCTTAAAACGGGTATAGTCCATTTGACAGCTATAAAAAAAGAAAAATAAATCATTAATATTCAAAATAATCCTCAATTTCATTATTTTATACATAACTAAACTGAATTTCTCACCAAAATCTTTCAATAAATAGAAGCGTTCTCCAGATAACTTAAAAGTAAATTTGTTAATTACAAGCTTGCTTTCAGTTAGGGTGCAACTTACAACCAGTGTGGTCAGTTATATTATATGATGTCAAATTTGTCATTTACATATAACCATATATGGAATTTGTTTACATCTGACACCTCTTAATTGATAAAAACACCTGTCCAAGTGAAAATGAACAGTTAATATGGAATAGTTACTTAAAAGAACATTTGAGCTTGCATTAAACAACCATAACTTTAAATAGCAAACATTTACTCATTGAAAATAGCTTTTGCAACTTGAACAGATGTTTTTAAGATTTCATTATGAATGGAAATCGAAGCGTCAGACAAAAGGCGAAAGTTGACAGTCACGGCAATCTCGAGAACACGAACAAGACGGAACATGATACATATACAACTAAAACTAAAAACACAAAACTATGAACAATGCGGGTCTCACAAAAACGAGGTTATACTCAGGTGGTCCGGAATGATAATCATGCAGTTCCTGCCTCTTTAAAGACACCCACCGCATTGTCCATTTTTCAATTTGCTATTAGTCATTTCGGGGTAAAGCGGAAGGTTTCATGGGATAAAATTATACTCCTTGTCCAGATTTTGTAGAGTGCTTAAGCTCAAGATTAATTCAGTTAAATATGTGTTTCCGCCTTTTTGTTAAATAAAAAAGGATTATCCCACGGTTAACGGTTCATGTTTTAAAGTTTGCAACAGCGTTTACATACTATTATTTGCCCTTGAATTCGTCTATGAAGGTTGGCCATCTTTGTTTTTAGCGGGAGCGCGTAAGTTTGACCGAGCTAAAGTATTTTAAATATTGCGCACAATTCTTTTTTCGGGCTCTCTCTCGTGATTCATGTCAGCAGAATTGCTTTGAAATTGCATTTAGGCGTTCCTCAAAACACTTTTGCAGATTATATAATCTTTGTTAAATTACCTAATTATCACGTAGCTTTGCCAGTGTGTACTCCCACTCTCGCGCTATTGCTTGCAAAGAGCCACTTCCAGCAAACCTATGGCTAATTTTGCAATAAAAAATCCCCGTAGAGAATAAAAATCTTGGCTTAGCAGAAAAAGATCATCGTTATTGCTTAAAAGTATTCTTGCAAATTACTTGCACATTTTCAATCTTCAAAATAAACACTTTTTTTTATAGAAATACGGTAGACAGTTTTTCTTTTATAACATTGTACCCGTTCTAACAAACTCTGACATAGAGTTTAATATCATACCCAGTAAGATGTTTCTTGGTGTATGCAAAATCTGAAAAGATATATATGTGACAGTACTTTGAATATGAAAGGTACGCTCTTAAATTTTTGTTACTTACTCCTTGACTATAATGACCTGAAGATTAACATTAAGTACTATGGACAACTTTTTTATTACTTGAGTATTTTCACATCAATTTTTGTTAAGTTATGCATATATCATAAATACAATCACAATGAAAGTCGAGTCCAAGATGGATTTTTAAAAGAATAAGTTTTCCTATTTTCAGTGATCAAACTGATTATATAATGCATTTTTCATAGACCAACAGAAAACTGAGAACGTGCTCAACCTAAATATAACAAAATTGATATTAAGCAGATGAGGGTGACTTTAAATTCATGAGCTACATGTATGAGGACTTCTATTTCACTAAGTCAAATCATTTGCTTTTTTGGTCAATGGTTATTAGTACATGTATATGTAAAATTTGTATAACATTGTATTTATTTGTTACTGTATTTTTTCAGATCAAACATGTTCCTG
>JARWCS010347648.1:0-11217 GCA_034783895.1 Geukensia demissa | reverse complement strand
GTTGATGAGCGCTCAACCCCCCCCCCTAACCTGGATCAGTGGTGTGACAAAACAACAATAAAAACACACTTTAAAAATCGGTTAAAATGGATTTAACACTTGCGACTGATACTGAAAACCAACAACACATACAATACAAACTAATCCGTGATAAACCAAAAGTATCGATATTGAAAAATTACTCGCAGTTGCTGTGTTCTTGTTAAACACCCAAAAGCAACCAAATAGGAAACCAGGTTTTCCTTTACTGGTATCAATATAAACACGTCCAATTGGTCAATTGTCCAATTAGTGTTTTAATATCATTAGAAGTCAAAGAAAACATGTAAAAATATATTGACAGGAAGTAGAAAATATTATAACAAATATAAACTGTTAAGTTCCGTATTAAGCTGTTAACAAGAAAGTCAATATTAGTAACAATAAAAGCCATATTTAAAGATTTATTATAATATTGTGACGATTTCCTTCACGGATGAATTTCAATACCATGTGGATTTTGTTTAAATTTCCAATTAAGCTTTATTTAACACGTTTCCGTAAAAAGTAGGATATCCCATGTTTCATAAGATGATTACAAGACACCCAACTAATTTTGATACCAAATCTTTAAAATTAAAATGAAAGAATTAGGTAAATGTTTTAATCAATTTGTGGTAACGAAATCCTCGACTTAATAATTTTTCAGTTGTGCAGAGATTGCGTTCATTAAAATCTGAATCGTCTCTTCTCTTCATGGGTATAACGAACCAGCTGAGAAATATATACACCTTACGAAGAAGCAAAAGGGACTTCCCCGTCAAGGAAGGGGCAATTAACAATGGGGAAGGAAATCGTTCCTTTTGTCGTAAATTTTGGTAAAAATTTTACATTGAGAAATATAAACCTCTATAATATAAAATATTTTTAATATTTGTTATATGCGTCTGTAAGAATTGGATCGTATCTTTCTTGCATTATTCCATATTATTGTGCTTCCTTTCAGCGTTTCAAGATGAGAAAAATGTCAGTACGGTATACCTGATGAATGAGTGAACAGTGGTTATCATATTCAATTATGTAGGGGCAATTTACAAGATGTGTATTGCTACATTCAGTAGAAAAAGTCAAGAATAATAATGGTCACATGATGAGCTAGTTATACATTCTTGATATGTCATACAAATGATATTTGAGAGGAAATGCGTGTTATTTTAATATGTCCAGCTTTCAAGGTTTAAGGAAATTTCTAATCATACGTACTACGCTCATATTGCATAAAAATATTATATTGCAAACGCGTATTGCAGGATTTCAGTTTTGATGACCTATAAGCTTAACCTCCTGACTGTCATGTGCAAATTCCTCAAATTCTAGTGCTGCTGGCCATGTTTTAATGGAGATTCAAATGTTCAGAGCTTTTGACTTATAAATAAAATTTAATATTTTTATTCAAACACTTTCCCTTAATTTAGCCGAACTATCGCATTAGTATTATTTTAAAGAAATCATTCTTTAAATTGCAACCTTAAAATTTTCAAAACCTATATTTCATCTAACCATAATTCCTTATGCAAATTATGGAAATGTGAAATATAAAATAGATAGACTGAAAATCCTATTGATAACATATGTAAGAATACAATACTAGCCTGAATGACTCCATTCTACAGATGTGTAAATAACCGGTATATTTTAACCAACATATTGTTGATTTCATTCTTTAATAGACAAAGAAAAAAATAAAATGGATATAAAGAAGGAAATATATGCTTAAATTTCAAAGAGACGGATTATATATTAAGGCAATCAATAGGAGATGTAAAAGTTTTACTTATTTAATCCCTTTTTATATAAAATAAAAAACATCTAAAATATGGAGGAATTTTTAGGAGGTTGTACAATTTTCCAACGAGAAGCGACTTCAATCATTCTTTATCACATATCCTTTAATAAAACCTAAATAACTGTCTCCTCCTTTGGTATCTTCGAATTCATGTTGACATTCATTTTTCAAAGAACATGTATTTTTATTGCGTTTTCTACTGACCAAAATCACATGATTTCTCTTAATATTTTTTCTTTAAAAAAATAACTTTTGCGATTCTATTACACATTCAATTTTCTAGCATTGACGAAAAGTTAGAAAACTGATAAAAGTCAAGATTCTTGTACGTTAATTAAAAGTAAGGCGTACTTGCAAAACATAATCTGCATCAATATCCCAAAACTAATGCTATACTAAACTACAAGTTTACCAATGATGAATAAGTATGTTGAATTTTGATATTCCATATCTGTTAAAGATACAGAGCTTTTTGGAACAGGCACACCTTTATTCACTCTTTTGTTTTAAAAAACTACCAATACTTTTTCATAAAGGAAACCAGAGTTGTTCATTGAAAAACTAACTATCGTCTGCATTATGCGAATCGAAGAAGTCATTTATACAATAGAACAATAGATGCAATTTGGAAAAATTCACTACTGATTTTTACAAATATCTAATTTTGGTATTGTTTTGTTACGGTAATAATGCGTCCATTTGCGGTGTCTACATTGCGAAAATCAGTGAGGTCATGTTATTGTGGAAACAACGGATGTGACTGTGATAAAGACATAATCACTGTAGTAAAACCAAAACTCTGTAGTTAAAATCAATTTGCAGGATGAGACACTGATTAGGAAATTGTAAAAATTGAAAAGATGAAATGACATTGTAAAAATTGAAAAGATGAAGAGTTGGAGTTTTAGAAAAATAAAATTATTATAGGCATATAATAATCACCCTTCAATAACAAAAATACTTTACTCTTCAACTAATCAGTTGCTATTGCATTAGTTTCAGTCTTTTTTGTCCGTCTATGATTTGTAATAGATTTGTTAAACTGACTCGAAAGTAAACTAAAGTCCGATCTGTTTTGTTTCACTAGTTGTTTCCTTTCTTCAGCCGATAGATGTGCTTGTTCATTTTCAATGAATTCTGCCATTACATGGTTTTTATGAGTTATTATTACTTTTAAATTATAGACAACTGGTCATTTTTGAATTTTTTTTTGTCCTTGGAAAAGTAAAACAGCTTGTGATCAATGTTTGGTGGACTAATAACATGTTTGTAATATGTTATTTGAGCTTTTAAAGCAAATTCCTTTTCCCTTTTTCTTTTACAGTTTTTCATTATTTTAGATAAAGATTGGACAGAGTTACCTGGTTGCAATCTTTAAGTTAGAAAATTTTCCAAGGCAGCCTGTTTGTTTTTCATAATTTGTGCATCACGTTTGATTTTTCCTTTTCTCTTTCTTTTAAGCGTTCTGTTTTAATTGCTCATTTCGATCACGCCATTTGTTAATATAATCTAATGTTCCTTTAATAATCACCTGTATAATTTTAGAGTCTTTTTCCTTGGGATCCATAGAATCCAGTAAAACCACAGTTTTATTATTTAATCACATCAAAATGGCCTTAGTGTGTTCTTTTGATGCATTTGGTTTAAAATGAAGAATCTGTTCAAGATCGGCGAAATTGTTTCCCTTGTACAATTATGTTTTGGAACTGTTACCGACTCTTGACGACGTTTGTTTCCTTATAAGACCCATGACATCATTCTGGAAACTGTTTTTGAAGTCGAGAAACAGTTTGGTACATATGTGCAAAAAGTAAACTTGATGACTCAATAATATATAACATCGTTTTCATTAGTTATTTCAGAACTTGAAAAGATGGAATTGAAAATATCATCTTTCACCGGAGGAAATTCCGGCAAAAATTAGTGTCGCTGCTTAATAAGTCACTTGGGTCTTTTGACCAATGTTTTAAGTTGATTTGTAACTGAAGTCATGACATCGAAATCCGTTTTCACGGGTTTGGATGTTTCTGAATTCTCATTTGGAAAGTTAAAATTGGCTTTTAAAAATGATCGAGTTCACCAACTTTTTTCTTTTTCTTTGAACCATCCCGAATTTCAACAATCTTCTTGTATTTATTTCAAAATGCAGCAACATATGTGGAAGGCGAATCGAGCTTTAACATTGTCAGAACATATTGATAAATCTCTAGATCTCCAAGAGTGTGATATTTTGACATTGTAGAATACAAACTTATAAAATCTCTGCACAGTTTTGAGAGCAGATGTAATATTATTTACTGGCAAATTTAATTGTTTATTTCTATCACTGTTCATTCGTTTTCGAGATCACGAATCGAGCGATTTTCACGACAACAACAAGTCGTTGAAACAGAACCGGTTTAACTTGGAAACGATTCTCCCCAGTAGAAGTCATCTCCAGTTATCTTTACGCCATACACTATTATCATGTTGGCTGTAAAGAAATATTTGTTTCCAAGATTAAAGCAGATCTTTTACCGGCGGTGACAGACTAACATCTAAACAAGCTGTTCACTTTCCTCACCATAAAAATGATCGCGATAAAATAGCATTTAAGCGCAAACATAAAATATGCTAGGATTTTAAAATGTGCAATGGAGAAGTTGTCTTAAAAACTAGGACTACTTGCATATTTTTGGTGAGGTGCGCAGTTATCATATATCTATGTTTGTTTTTGTATATATTTTCTTTGTCCTGTTCCAACTGTTTTAAGATCTCTAGATTGCTGTTTCTATCGATTTGTCCCGTTTTGCCTGAGTCATTGCTTTTCAGCACCATAGATATATATTTTTATTGTGTACAATTAGCTTTTATTGTTTGAAGTGAAATTCAAATTTACCAGCATTTTTTAAATTTCATTATTGAAACAATACAGGAGTTCTTTTGAAATGTACTAAAAGGAGTATTTTAACAAAAGGTCACAATTGGCCCTGAAATTCCACTTAAATATAATGGTCTAATAAAAGCTGAATAATTTTAGTTAATGTTTGAATATGTGAAATTATCTTAAAAAGGCACAATTTTATATACTATTAGAGATGATCTCACTTTGACGTAATGACTATAAGCTTCGGGATTGCAAGACCGTCAATATGAGTCATTTAAGCCAATTGTGGGGTTTCTGCTTGTAGTGACATTGGCTTCATACACCGACAAAATGATTTTTGCTGGGATTTTTAGCTTATATCATTAAAACTTTTTTATCAATGATAACGTTTTATTCTTAAACATAAACGCAGAAGGTGCATAAAAATAGTATCATATAACTAATTTTTCTTGGCGTTTGGAGTCAAAATACGTAGTTTAATTTGAAATTTGTCATGAAGCCATGATTTTGTTTTTAAAATATGATCACTTAAAAACTTAAAATGCAACATTTTGAATTATTTTCTATGTTTGTCTTTCGTTTCATTTTGTTAGCCATGGTCTTGTTTGTCTTCCGACTTAACGATTTCTGTCTGCCCCTTTGGTATCTTCGAATTCCTTTAACGAACTTGATTTATCAGAAGAGATTTCCCAGAATGCAACATTGGAATTAATTTCAATCCATATGTTTATATATACACTAGTATACACTAGATTTGCATTATTTTGAGGTTTCTATGAAAGAGATTTGTGTTTATTAAGGTCTATGCTGTAACTAATTTTGACGTTTCTTTACGTAAAATTGGTTGCCCTCCGTGCTGTTTTGTATGGTCTTGTCTGTTTTCCGACTTAAAGATTTCTGTCTGCCCCTTTGGTATCTTAGAAGATTCCTTTTTATACTTTTCTTTTTCTTTGGGTAGACAAAACATATATACATAATAAAAATCACTATTTAGTGAAACTTAAGTTTACTGAACGCTCAATCGCATTGCACTAGGCATCAATAAAATGCAAACTTTTCATGATTTCATGCCAATCTCTTTCGTATCTGATTTGAATACTAGTAAACAGTATGAGTTAAACAAACTTGTCAGACATTGTAGATAAAAGGTTTTGATACGAACTTGAATCTGGAAATACATCCGAATTATCTTGAAAATGTCAGTAGGAAGATTGAATGTTTAAATGTCTTAATCGATGGCAGATTGTTTAATTGGCGTTTAATTTTATTATTTATCGATATGTACTTGCGCATTCGGTCGTGCTATTAAAGCGCCCGTAGCAGTGTCCCAATAAAGGACAAGTGATACTTATAAAGGTCGTCATAAGCATGCAATATGGTATGGACATTGAACAAATAGCTTTAAATGACCTTATTCATGCCAGTCATTGACAACTTCTACTTAAGAAAACGGAAGTACTTACAAAACACTGAAGCAGTTTATCAATAAATTGCAAGTAACATGGGTAACAGGCTAATGTTGACCTTGGAAGTCGTTTATGGCTTGTTAAATTATGTGGACATTAGGCTTTATGTCATATGAAGAATAGACTTGATAAGATCATATTTTCCTGTTAAACATCATTCTACATATTTCTTCATAATTCGATAAAAATGTTACAAATGTACATATTAAGAAACATGTTAATTACAAGACCAAGTGTCAATAAAGTCTATTTTTGAAGTAAAATACATTTAGTGTTTGGATTTTAGAACCAAAAAATACACCCAAATATATTAAATAATCCCAAATGAATTCCAATCTTTTTCCACACAAGACCACAGGATGTTAATGTCGGATACCTTTCTTAATTCCCCAAACATTTCCTTGCTTTATATAACGATTCTGATATTGATGTCTCCAACATGTACATTTGAATGTGTTTTATTAACAAAACTAAAAGTACATTTACATGTCAACTGTGATATTTATTGATGTCGTTGAACTTTTAAATGTTTCAGTGAAGTTGATTAACGTATTTTTTAAAATTAAGTGATTTGTTGATTCTCAGACCATTTGTAGTCGATATGGCCTTGGTTACATTGGAAATGATTGGAACTTTGCAATTCACCCGATTCCGTTTGATACTGCTTCAAGGTAGAATCGGTGTCTGATTTATTTGTTATTGTCTGAAAATAGATGAAAGTTTCTTTTGCTTGGCGTGCAATTTGGTTATTGATAAATATGTACATGCGCCTTCGGCCATGCTAATCAAGCAATGTAGCGACATGTCAATAAATCACATGTAACTGTAGTTTGCTGTATGCGGATATTGGACAAAATCTTTAATGGTATATTTAACTGTTTTATTTCATTGTATTTCATATATTAAAAAAGGAAAAATATATATATTCAATTATTTTAATATAAGGGTTACTGGTATGTCTTTGGTTTGCCTTCTGTGGTACAATAAACATAGAGCAAAATTGAGGTCACATAGATCATTTGTATTTTGTGTATAAGGTGAAAATGCAAATTAGAATTATATAAAAAAGGATGTAAAAGAAACTTGGTCTTATGTGGTCGTAATATTTTCAGAACCATGAATATAAAAATAGGAGATGTAGCATGATTGTCCATGAGACAGCCACCATAACAATTCTTTTAAAGACACATTTTCACGTAAATATAAAAATCTGCAGATATCATGGTATTGTATTTTGAATTAAACTTAAACCACAGTGAAAAATGAAATTGGTGCTTTTTTAAGATGATTTACCCAATGGGAATTAGAACTTTGCCTTGAACGTAGCAACATTCTAGTTATATATATATTTATCTTTCGCAGTTGATACGAAACTCTAAGACTTGAGTTAGCCATCAGGACTTATGGATAGAGCTACCAGACCAGCGATTTCTGGTGGAAAGATTTAAGTCATCATTTCGGAAATTATTTGGTCGTCATCATGACTTCATTTCTCGGAAGACGACTAATGCATATTGCTTGGTTTATTTGTTGAACACATTTAACAACGATTGGCAGATATGTGTTTTAACAGTTATTGGCATTTCAATGGGAACCAACTTTGTGCACCTTTTGCCAATTTATGCCTTAATTCGTATGAATTTGACTTCAAACAGAGTCTAATGCAGAGAAAATAGAAAAAGTTAACCAGTCTTTTTGTTTCACGTTCTGCTATAAAGATGAAATGCTTTCACAAAATGATTCTTAATATGGTGACTATTCTGACGCATCTATCTCCATTGAAGATGAAATCAAGGAAACCTAAACCAAGTTATACCTAAACTCACAACAAAACTTTACGAAAAGAGAGATGACTTTGATTTTCCCATTGTAAACTTTCCATTCATGCATAATAACACTTAGTCTCATCTGTATATGTGTTTATATTTCTTCGACGATACGCAAACTCAAGGGCTTGTTCTTCCTATCAAGATTTATTTGATTGAATATTTCTGCTGACTAAATGGTTACCTAAAGTCATCAATCCGAAAATTGTTTGGTTTCATCATAATTGAATTAAACGAAATATCCATTTCACATGTGACAACATATATCTTACCATTGTCGTTACTTTGATTCAGTTTCTATACCGGTTTAGACAAAACCCGAATGAAACTAAACAACCGGCTTTGAATATCGAATAAGATGACGTAAATGTATGCCACTTCTAGAACAGTAGCTGCTTACCGTTTTCTTGCATCTGTTCTCGTCCTTTTTTATTCTTCAGTTTTCAGTCTACTGTTTTGTGTCTCATGTTTGTTTTTCGTTCAGTTTGGTTACTTTTTTTACTGTCTTGTCTTTTTTGACTAAACGATATCTGTCGGTCCCGTTGGTATCTAATATCAGATTTGTTATGCGCCATCGTTGCAGAAATGGGCGAATATAGCAGTTTTGTATTTGGTTGTTCAAATGAAAAGCCTTACAATGGGGTACGTACTTTAAGCTCCATATTTGACCCAAATTTTAGATTTTGTGACACAATAATAAATTGTTGTGAAAATGCTGTTGACTACTCGTCTTTTAATAATTCACATGGGTATTCAACACTGGACTCATTACTTTTTCTTGTATACTTTTCGTCATTTCGACATAATGAAAGGGTATATTTGACTATTTTGACAATAATTTACATTATCGGGTAAAAATACTCAATTTTTGGAGGTGTTTTGTTCAAAATAGATATGATCGCACAAACACATCTCGAAGATATTTTAACCAAACATTTGTACTTGACAGATCTTTAATTGTGCAAAGTTTGGTTGTGATGTTTTGTGCGATCTATATTAAAATCGGCAAAATAGTATCAAATATTTCATCAAATTGATTAATTTCTTATTATTTTCACATTTAAAGAATTTTCTATGTGTCATGTGGCCATTATAGAACTAATTAAACAAAAAATTCTGTTGGATTTCTTTTTATAGACATTATTAAATGCAAAAAAAATGAAATAATAGATATAAGCCAATTTTAATTTTTTAGCCAAATTCATAGGCCAAAAATGGGCCTTAACGATCCTCGTCCATTTTATCTTGGATAATTATAAGACGTCTATGTGTTTGTTAATTGTCAAATCTGAACTAAACATCGAAATAGTACCTTGAGGCTAACAAATATTATCAAAACAAACAATGAAAATAACGAAAAGTTTGTTTGATAATTTAACACCGCTTTCAACAATATTTCAGTCATATGGCGGCGATAAGTTTTACTGATGGAGTAAGCCAGAGTACCCGGAGAGAACTACCGACCTTAGGCAGGTAACTGTTAAACCTTATCACGTGCGATGCACGATGTGGTACAAAGTCAGGTGTGAACTGACGTAGTATAGCTGAAAGGCTACAATGATATGTACAGGTAAGTTTAAAGGGAATTCGAAGATTTAAATCAATCTCCTAGACCACTCGGCCACACAGGCCCCAGAATGAAAAGAGTAACCATTCAACACTTATACCGGAATTATACTATAATGAAACATATTCAACAAAGAGTGAAAGCAGATTTAAAGGATGGTAACCCTTCATGAGTTCGTGGATTCCAATCCTTTGTGCCTTTTGTTTTCGTTTTATCTTTTGGTTTTTTTCAAATTTGTTTTTTTTCTTTTTGGACTATGTACTTATGATCTCTTACATGGGAATTCTATACTGGACTTAGAAAATCCAATCTCTCCTGAAACTTGTAAAATTCATATCTCATTGGTTGCATGTTAAACTTATCGTAAGTTTTTAAAACATATTTAACTGTTTTTTAAAAACATAACTTTATCCTTTGGATATGTTAGCATATGTTTTTACCAATAATCCATGGGTAATATTAAAAGTGATCAAATATGGTTTGACAATAAAAAAATAACATCACACCACATACATATTATATGTTATTTAGAATGGACAGTACCTAAACTATTTTTAAAAGATTAAGTGACAAATTTATCAGCAAATGATTTATTAAAGAATATGACTAAAATCGTTAGGATAACGTCAAATAACACAATATTTTAATACCTAGTACTATAAAACCAGTCTTTAAATCGTTTAGGGCTTCCTTCTAGAAGTGTGAGTTTCATTGAAAAAAACCTGACGTGTATCTTTATATTCCATTAGACAGTTTTGTGTGTTTAAATGTGTGTTAGGTCAAGGCCTTATTTTGAAAGGTCGAAAGACGACACAGTTCTTAAATTAAGATATCTCAAAACACAATGTTTACTTCGCTTTAAGTGTTTCGGTGACCATTCTTCCGCTATAAGCAGAACGGCTGGAATGATAAAGGTTTCCGACTTATATCCGGTACAAACTCTTTATACTCAGTAGTTTTTTTACCATTGCAGGGGAGGGTCACGTAAAAAGTTTAAAATTTAAAAATATGCCATTTCAGATATTGAGTGCAAAATATGCAAAACCGACCAAAAATGATTCACTTATCGAAATTGCTGGATAAAAGATTCTACATAGAATGACTGACTATTTTGACATACCAAATGCCTTTTACTGTAACCCTGGCTCCCACATCTATCATAATATGTTTTGATTTCATCGGAAATTCAGAATACATGTCTGCCGTCTTATAATCAGGTTCATTAAACATTTTGATGTATAAGCACGGATTGTTAATCAATCTGAAATACTTTTTTCTGTAGGTGATATTGATTTGGTAATCAGAATGTATGATTGTTGAAGAGAGTGCAGGTGACATTTTACAAATTTGTATAATACACGAATATGTCTTGACTCTTTGGACTATGCACTTCTGATCTCCCACATGGGTATTCTACACTTGACGCATTGATACTAATATGATTTCAATAAAAACCATGTTACACGACATGTGTCTGGGTCAAACTAAAAACAAAAATAAACAATGATAATACATCGATGATATATATCGATGAATAAGCTTAGGCCTATTCATATACAGTCCGCCAAAAGTTAAGTATCACCAAAGTATTTTCCAATATATTTTTCTAATAAGGCAATTTAGTAAACATTTAATACATGCACATGAAATTGACCATCATTACCTTT
>JARWCS010347637.1:0-11217 GCA_034783895.1 Geukensia demissa | reverse complement strand
GTTAAATAAATATGGAAAATTTAGGTATGCTATATGTACATTTCAAGGAGTAACCTCTCATCAGTAGCATTAGAAATCACAGATATGAAATCATGAAATGATTTCATGTTTAATTCGTGTATTAGACCAATCGAAAATGATGAAATCTCACTTTTATTGTTTACGCAACTCAGGATAAGGTCTCCCTCTGGACAGTCTTTTGTTCGCCGGTAAACTGCAAGAAAGGGCAGGAAAAATCTAAAAGACCAATCGTATTGGTACGAGTCTATAGACACGACAACAATGAGAACAACAGAAAAACACACAACAAAGAAACTAAAAACCGAATATATATATATTATCAAAAAATCATGGACCTTGCTTAAAATTAATGAGAACTGGGACAGTGGGGTGACAAAACAGCAATAAAAACACAATAAAAAATCGGTTGTAATGGATTTAACACTTGAGATCGATACTGAAAACAAACAACAAATACAATTAAGACTAATACATAATACAACAAAAGTATCGACCTCGAAAGAGTACTCGAAGTTGCTGTCTGCTAGTTCAAATATCCAAAATTAATGGAACAGATCAGGAAACCGCATTTTCCTCTACCACGGTAACAATAAAATCAAGTCCAATTTGTTTTTGTGTTTAAATATTGAAGAAAATCATTAGAAGTTAAAGATAACATTGGTTGTGCAAATGCCAATATAAAAGGAAGTAGAAAATGTTATAACAAATATAAATTGTCGTAAGGAACTTCCCAGTCAAGGAAGGGGAAATTATCAATTGGGAATAAGAAATGATCCATCTTGTCGTAAATTTTGAGGCGATATAATTATGACGAGTGATAACCTAATGATGATATCAATCGAGGAGTAACATATCCTTGTTTCTTTGCGAGTTCTGTCAAGAGAATCCTGTTGTATGCAAACTCTTGAAAATGTAAAAGCTGTGAGAAATATACACCATACACCTAAGCAGCTGGAATGTTACTACTTAGGAATGGGAAGTAGACTATCGGAAAGTTGAATTAGTCACAGCTGTCATAGCGTTTTGTCTTCAGTTTTGCCCCAGTTCATATCTATTTCGAGATTGAGATCAAGATAGAAGGCAGACATAGATGTTTTTTTGTGTCAGCAATTTAAATAATCATTTGGGCAGATGAGATAGACAAGCGGTTCAGTTAAAGAACGTCTTCTATAAAGCATAAGATGTAATAAAATGTTCGAACAAAATGACTGCTTTTGTTTTGGAAAAGACATTGAAGAAAGTCTGTCCTAAACGAGTAAAGAAGCGAATTGGCGAAGAAAAGATCACAATAGGTCCAATTGGCATGACGATTGTCTGTTGAACATCTCGACAACAAAAGTGGACAAATATGATGTCTGTTTGAACATTTGAATAATAACGTCTTTGGTATCTTAGACTTTGTTTGGCATTTGGCAACTTAGATCTTGATTATACTGACAAAAATGTACATTTATGTGTGTTTAGTTACTTCCGGTCATTTTGAGAAAACCTCTGCGTATAAGATTTTTATTCTTGTCTTTATTAATGCACGTTGGATGTAGATGCATATAGAGATAGAAAATCTACAGTTTTTGTACTGTTAAAAGATTTCAGAGATCTTGAGTTTAAAATGTCTATAACATCATTCGAAGGTTTCGGATCCGTATTGAATTAACGCAACTTCTTGCATAGCAGGAGTGATAAAACTATGTATGTCTGTCTTTTTTATTTTTCTAATTAAATTCAAAAGCTTCGACGGCGGCTTGGTTGAACACTTGCCAAACCTATGATGAAACGCTGCCTGTAAATATGAAAAAGAAAAGATATTGGGTATATAAATTGCACTCCAACAACAAGAAAAAAAACAAAGGAATTTACAATTCTATAGGTCTCCTCAAAGCCTTCAACAAGGTGTTAAATTTGTGTAATTTTGGTATCAAGTAAAGTTAGTTCCGCGAGGCTTGAATACATGTACTAATGACTTCTTTTTTCAAAACGTTGTTGCTGTATGTGTAGGATTGCCTTGTTTGCTATCAATGCCTAGTTCTCCAATATGACAATCAATTCAATAGGTTTTTCCAAACAAAAATTATGTTATTTGGGGACTTGTTTGATGGAAAGACAACATATTTATCATGAATGACGGAAAGACTGCGAGGAAAATCTGGCTCTTTGGAAAAAGCTATGGCTTTTGTACTCATGATACTTCTCATTTAACTGGTTCTAATTTGAATCGATTACCTTATCTTTATAAAAGAAATCGTATACAGGATGGACAGTATCGCGCGGAAATGTCGGTGAATTCGGGTTAAAATACCAACCAACATGTTTTGCTTTTCGCTTTGTTGTGGTTACTAACACTTTTCCGACCCCTTATGATACTGTTGCAGTTGGTCTAGTCCGTTGGGTTAAGGCAGTTATTATGCACTTTATCTTAAAAAATGTAACATTTTTTTGACAAATCATCATACATGTCCTAAATAACATAAGTGTCTGTTTGTCACCGGGATTCTCCATCAGATGTGCCGTTCTCCACCAAATGTTGCGATTGCATTGCAACATGTTTAAACTATACTTGAACAACATCATTATATAAAGAACTGTGAATCTGAGCGAATTACTTATCCAGTTCGTCGGTGACGTGTGCTTATTTATTCAAATGTACATGATACACAGAAAGCATGCTGATTTACATGTGATGTTATAGATAATTCATACCACATGTCAGCGGGAAAATGTCTAGAAAGTTACATATAAGTAGTCGGTATAGTGTGAAAATTGTGAGTCAAACTAAAATATGCTCATCTATTATCAGCATTAATTCAGCTGCAAGATATCAATACTCATCGTTTCCAAGTGTGTCAGGACATATCTCATCGCTGACGGCGACTTGCAACATGGACATTATCTATTGAATACAAGATTTACGGAAAAAGAAGTTGGATTTTAGAAAAAATAAAAAGATAACAGTATAGTGACAGTAACATTACGTCTTTAGACTCGTGCCAAGTTAAGGATAGATTAATCAAATAACTGAGGTTGTTCTTATTTCATACAATCCATAAATTATTGGTGTTCCCTTTCTCTCCTGAAAGGGAGAAGTCACTTCTCCCATTCATTGAATCCTAGATTATTAAGAAAACTTTAGTTCAACAAAAACACTAAAAAATTTTAACTTATTTTAACATTTAACCCCCCAACCTTGATTTAAAGTACATGTACGTGTGTAACAGGAAAATGAAAACTAATAGAATAATACAGTTCTTAAGTCCGATAATGTGTGTACAATTCTCAGGATATATTTAACACAAGAATCCAATTTTGACCATCATCATTCCATATTAACCTGTAGAATTTCATATGTTTATTGTAGCAAAGGAGTTAATGTCTACAACATCTCTGAATTTTTTGCTCAGTGAAAATTTTCTCCCACAGAGGTTTACAATTTCTACCGATCTTCATACCCTCCAAAATATAATAATACCACATATCTATGCAATTTCCCAAATGTTCACACTTGACAATTAACAATAAAAATAAGGGCAAAACTTCTCAGTGCCTGAGTGCCTGAGAGGGAGTAGAAAAAAATTTTCTGCACAATATATATATGTGAAGGTTTTGATAAAAGTTTACTTTCATAATGCAAATGCATTATAACATATTTAAAAATACATTAAATAGTGTTGGTTTATATAAAAGTAAATTATTTGTTTGAACCATTGCAGTAATGAAGAGCTTAAATGATGTGACAAATGAATATTGATCTATTTTGTGTAATTTTCTTTTGTTGGAAACAAGTGGAATAAAACTACATTTATCTCTTTTTCAAGCATTCAGAATAAAAATAAATGAAAGATTTACTATATTTTATTTTAATTTCATTTATTATAGCTGGTAAACCTTACTTATATTTGAATTTTAAATAATTCTCAATCTTTTAATATTTGAAAAGTTGTTTGGAAACTATATTTTTTTTAAAGAATAGGAATAGAAAATAAAGAAATGTTTATTTTATTATAAACAGCCCTAAATTTTGTTCAGTTAAAAGTCGGTACTTTTTTTCCTGTGCTTTATTAAATTTAAACCTTCGAATGTAATGCCATGTGCAGTAGCAGAAGAGAACTATTGTGTTGTCGGAATTAAGCATTCAAGAACATAAAAATCCAAGTTGAAACAAGCTAAAAGGACGAAATGGAAACTTAAAATTAGCTAAAATCAGATCAAAGTAAGTTTGGTTCGTTTTGAACGATCACTGGTAAGTAACAGCTGTTCTCCCTCATATACAATATGGCAGTTTCATCCTTTGTCCCAGTTTATGATTTTTTCTCTCCTTATACATTCTCCAGGCAGATTTTTTAATTTAAATAAAGGTAAACTGACAGAATTCTGCATCCGTATGTAAGAATTTATGAATTTTCTCCTCGATTTTGGGAGATTTACTGCGTGACTTGAGCGACTTCTCACAGTTTCAGGGCGACTTCAACTTCACCCTGAGAGACTTGTAGAGTCCTGAAGGCGACTTCGGCATCCATCATGAGCCCCTTGGTCCGATAAACATTGCTTCTTTCCAGACCCATTGTCAGCCATGCAATTTATTTCATTATGTTCAACAAAAAGGTTCAATACAATCGACAAAGCATGAAGTGTTATCAGACTTTGTCATGTTTTGTCAATATACTGTTGAATACTGGGATAAATTGTTATTATCATGCAGTTCAAGAATATAGGCTTAAATGGCAAAGAATTTGAAGAAAAAAAACGACAAATTTACGACCCGAAAGTGATAGTGCGGTTAAAATATCTTTTTGAGTTCTGTACAAAACTGCAAATCATGAAACTTTTTATTATTATTTTTAATATAATTTAAGAAATGTTAACAACATAACAACATAACAACAATTAGCTACATAATCATGCTAATGTACAACCGAGAGTTATTTCATCTACTGTTGAAACTATTTATGATTGTCACTTTACCATCACGTGTTGTTTTGTTATTAAAGGCGGCTTTTGCAAATGTGGTTCTCTTGGGTCCATAAACAAAAGGAAATACCAATTTCGGGTGAAACAACTTTGGATTCAAGTATTTAAGTATTGAATAAAAGCTCTCTTTTTCTTTGCTCTATGAACAATTAAATTATGTACAAGTTAATTTTACTTGTTTAAGTAAAATCCATTTGTCCTTTTGAATGATTTACTTGTACGAGTAAAATTTTAAAATTCATACATATGATATTTAAACTTTCGTGGTGGCTCATCAAACATTTAGAAACAGGTGCACACTAGTTTTACAGAGGCCCACAGGCTTTGAAAATTGGTCCCTTGAGACATTAAACATCAATTATAATTAAAGAAATGATGCTTAAAGAGTTGTTATTATTTGAAACAGAATCTCTATATGTTTATCTTTCTAATAAACCATAGCAATGATGATTATGAGGGGAAGTCTTGAAAATATTAAAGGTTTATTAATTTGGGCTAATTTAGACTTTATTTACTTATACAAGTAAACATGAAGAAAATAGCATAAGGGAGATAATTTCAGCACCTTATATATTACTTGTACAAGTTAATAACATTTACTTGTACAAGTAGGATCCCTGACTGATAATGCCATTTAAATTTTGTCATTTTATATCTTTTTTTCCATGTCTATGTGTTTGTGTTTTGGAAAACCAGGACAAATAAAAACATTTTATCACATTTTACATTTCAAATAAAACCCCCAATATTTTGTCAAACAAACTGTTATCTTATCTCAATAAATGTTGAACAGAAAAGGATACGTCAATATCTATCAAATAATTCAGGTTACTGGTGAGGTCCTCATAATAAGATGATTTAGCTTTTTTCAGTAACTCATTGGATAATGTTGAATGGGATCCAATCATGACATTCTGTCTTCTAAAACCCTTTGATTTTTCTTGTTCAAAAATGAGCACACCTTAAACTTTTTTAAAACAGCTGAGGAGGTTTCATTGGTTTTACCCTTTAAATTTAACGAATAAGCAGGATTTTTAAAATACTGACATATCGTTCTGGATATTTGCACTTGTCAGACGATATCAAGTAGGAGACAAGTTTGAGAAGGGACTGCATGTTTAGTTTTATTCTGTCAACCGATTTTTTTTATACATACAGATTTTTGTCACAGTAATATAATGTTTTGTGTTGCAATTTTTAAGAAAGTGTTAGAATTTTATTTGAAATCTGTAGGCATTGTAATTGGTTAAAAATCATGGATAATCCATGGTTTTGACAGATCTTACACCTGGGGTAAGACCAGCTACACTCATTTATTCCCGCCAAATTCATTTTCCTTGATAGTTACCATAATATCATATTTTTGTATAATTTTAATTCATTTGGGGAATTATTATAGGATTATTACAATATAAAATCCTGAATTTATGTTTATTGCGGTATTTATATTATATTGTGTAAACTGTTTTAAAAGCGCAAACTTTTGCACGTGCTAATTGTCTGTGACGTTGCATTATGGTAACAATGGCATTCAATGTGTATTTATGATAAAAAATGTGAGAAAAAGAGTCAAACACCATGGAAAGTACAAGTTGGAAAATCCCCGACACCCTTGGGTGTCTGAGATTTTTTCGTCTTGTACTTTTGGTGGTGTTTGATTCTACATTTCTGCTTTGGAAACAATGTGATAGGAAATGTACTTACTTTTTACACTGTTCACATTCCTGCAATATAAAAAAAAATTGCAAATTTCATACTTGACACAAACATCAGGGATTTCAGATTAAGATTTAAAAATTCGAAGAATGTGCATTTATGCAAACAGTTCATTTGTAAATTCTTTGTTTTTCTCGTGGTTGGATAACATTTACCCCATATTTTTTTTCATTTTCATATTGTACTATTCTGTAATATTTGTGTAAAATTAAAGTCAATTGTATATGAAAGTGAAGTAATTTTGAAGACAACTTGGGCCCAGCTACCCATACATGGAACTTGGCTCCATAAACTCTCAAATCACATAATGTCATATGTTATATGATGCATGAAAATTGAAATCTGTTGCTTTGTGCTAGGTATATAAATAATATATTAAAAAATTGTCCTGCTCATGCATAATTTCAAAGCAAATTATAAAGATTTGTTTTTTGTTTTATCTGAACAACATTACCATCCAGACTTCTGATATCTTAAGAGAGTGTCTGACTAATCAGTCAAAGCATACCAGGATGTATACTTAGGGTTTTGATTTTTTGTCCAGCGAAAGTCTCAAACCAAACAAAAATTGTTACGAATGACTGTAATCGCTCAGTTGGACATGTTGGATAATGACACACAATTAAACTATGAATTCCTGTATCATAGAATGTTGTTGTTCCACCAGAGGTTCTTTGACAAAGGCTGCTTAGGATATTGACTCAGGTTTCTAGATTATGCATCCAGTGTGTGTCCATTTCTTCTCATCATGCTCATAGGACATAATAAACAGTCAGAATATTCTAGACTGTTCTGTCTTATGTTGAAAAGGCCAATGATCTCCCCCATGGCACGCATGAACAGTCACGAACTATTAAAAGCTTTGCCTCCTTTTAGGTCAAACCTACATCATATACATAAAATGATGTAGATTTGACCTAAAGGGAAGTGATGCCTTTTACCATATGTTAAAAAGAAACAATTTTCATTCATGTGTCAGTGAACAAACAGCCTTAAAAACAATGATGCTAAAGCTTTAAATTGCTTGAATGACAACATAAATGCATGCCATAGGAGAGATCATTCTTCAGTTGGACCATGTTTGGCATTTTTATCTGTTTATGACGCTATGAAGGCAAAACTGTGACGCAAACTGGATACTAAGAAAAATTTCTGAGACTATGTAAAGCAATCTAGCAAATGTGTTTAACCTTTGGTGTAACAACACTGTTCTAAGGCACATGAATTTATAGTCTTATCATAACTTATCACATAGCGTTATTGTCATTTGTAACAATTTGTGTTCGGTCAGAATTTTGCCAGACAAAAAAATCCAAACTACATGTATATCCTGGTTGATTGATTAGTTTGTCACTCTCAACAATTAATGGAAGCTTTGCTTAAGTAATTTTGAACTCCAGAGATGGTTCAATATTATACGGAAGTGAAGCTTTCGATAATTGTAGTGTCCAACTAATCAGTCAACCAGGATATACTATTGGTTTGGTTGTTATCCATCAAAAGTCTTCAACTCAACACAAATCTTTACAAATTGGGGTATTCTCAGTTGGCTTTTGGCATAATATCATATAGGTTTGACCTATAGGGAAGAGAAGCCTTTTACAATTTGTTGAAAAAAAATCATTCAAGTAAACAATCAGCCTTGAAAACTATCATGTTAGTGATTTAAATTGTTTGAAATACTATGTAAATGTGCCCAACAGGCAGAGCCTGTTCAATGGAAGACGGCAATAGTAAGGCACATTGGTCACCCAGAAAAAATTGTAGAAACTATGTTAGTGTAACACAGTAATAAGGCACATTAATTCAAAGTCTAATCATATGCATTTATCACACAGTGAGAACGTGCAACAATTTGTGTTTGTTTAGAGATATTTGCTGGTCCAAAAATCCAAACCCATATTATATCCTGGTACATTAATTAGTTGGACGCGGTCTAAGCTTCGGTTCCATATGATTAGAGTATGAATATATACATTTACCTATGCCTTTAATAGAACAATGATGCTACACCAAAGGTTCTACACATTCATGACATTTGCTCTATTACTTTACCAAGCATACATTTTTTATGGGGAGCAATGTGTTTTGCCTTCAATATGTTCCAGTTGATTGATGATCTCAATTGTTGTGAGCATTTATATAGTCAAGCTTTGAAGGCCGTTTATTCACTTGAAAGAATAGACCCTTTTACTGATGCTGCGTTCCTGCTCTTGACATTGCGTGGAACAGCTTACGAGTGTACGAAAGTTGATGACACAATAGCCTGCCGTCATATTAGATTGTCCGTCAAAGTCATATTTGTGCGAAAATATGTTATTTTCTACCCAAAGTAACAGGAACGCAGTTACAGTAAAAGGGTCTATTTGTTTTGTTTTTTTTTTCATTTCGCTTCCTATAGGTCAACCCTACATCATAAGCCAGTTCATAAGATATGTGTAACTCAATCCTCTCTTGGGTTAGGCTCGACTAAGTGACAGCAAGTCTTAATATCTGAACCCAGGGATGTATATAAATATATGTCCCTGCTGAACCTAACCCCCCACTTTTTTTCTAAAAGTTAAATTTTGTTTACACGCATGTACCATAAGAAAGTTGCATGGTTTTTCAACAATTGACTTTTCCTGTGTTCGTATTTCTCTTTGTCTCTCTCGCTGCTTTTCCGCCTTTTTTCTTTGACCAGTTTTCTTTTTAGGCATGATTTTGACGT
Source organism: Geukensia demissa (assembly GCA_034783895.1). Classification (NCBI taxonomy): domain Eukaryota; kingdom Metazoa; phylum Mollusca; class Bivalvia; order Mytilida; family Mytilidae; genus Geukensia; species Geukensia demissa. The sequence goes on along the minus strand of JARWCS010347637.1, from coordinate 1,808 downwards.
TTGCCCATGTGGTGATACCGGAAGTAAATCATGACACTTTCTTGAACAAAAGCGCATGCGTTAATTCAAAACAGGAAGTGGGTTATAATGTAGCTGTCAAAAAATTTTCTGTTGTTTTTAAATCAAAACATTGCTAAAATTCTATCGTATGCAACAAAATAATGGGTCTGGAACCTCTTGAGTTCGCCGAATGTCTTACTGACAGTCCAAACTTCCGTGAAAAATTACACGACCATGAGAAAGAACTAGAGAGAACGAGCAAAGCCATCAAAGCACTGGTTACAGACGGTCGAGATGTTCTGCATGCATCAAAAAGTACGTATTTAACCTAAGATACATATCTAATGAGCTTGAAAACACTGTTTTTGATATATACAAACTAAATATCTACTCAGTACTCATTTTAACAATGTATATGTGGTACCTGTAACGAAAAGCAAAGCCAAAGAAGGAAACGAAAAGAAAACAGAAAGAAATGAACGAAATACTTAAAGCAAGAAACAAATAATAAAAGAAACCAAACAAAAAAGAAAATGAAAATAAAAAATTGAATATAAATTCAATAAAACTTTTCCTCTAACACTGACGTATGTTGGGTGTGTGTGTGTTTACGTGGATGCTGGCATGATAATTACATTTATATCTGATGGTAATTATCTCACACGCAAGCAAGAACACATAAGCACAAGTTCATTTTCTATTTACTTTTTTGCTTTGATTTTTTTCTTCAGAGACATATTGTATGTTGCTGGTTTCTTTTTGGTTTCGTTTCTTTTCTTTGCTTTTCGTTATTTGTTCATTTTGTTTGTTTTCTTTGCTTTTCGTTTCTTTTTTATTTGTTTCTGACTTTACAGGTACAAAATGTACCCATTTATTTGACAATAATCTATAATCTAGTCAGGTACAGGCTACTCCCTTTATATTCAGGATGGTACAGGGAGTGCAGAATACGATTGAGAAATAAAATGTCCTTTCATGAGAAACAAAATTTAAAAAAAAAGATTTGGCTTGCATGTTGCATTTTATTAATTAACACAAAACAGAATTATAACGACTCTGTTGCACAACAACACGTGAAATAAAAAATACCAAAGATGATGACCACGAAAATAACCCTGTACCACGCTCTATATTTCTAAAGACATGTACATGTATATTATTTCAGCTATATTCATGACATATCCATATCCCTTTTTTTCTATTAGACAGACACACAAAATGTATAAAAACATAAGCAATGACTGAGTTTTAATCAGATTGTCATTGTTTTACATTTAATTACATTGGGATTGATTTGATTGAATAGAAAACATATTTTAGTAAAAATATCTTACTCGCCACATAGTCATGACAGTCAGATATATTTTCCCAGCTGGTATAACATTTTTGAATATTTGTTGGTAACGTACATATACATTGTACATGTATGTAAGATTGGGAACATGTCTTCTGTCATGTAATTTCCTATTCCAGCTTTTCAATTTTCATTTTCTTTTTTAATTATAAACAGACATGACACATCTATGGATATAGAATATATGTGTTTTTTAAAAAAACTAAGAACATTAAGGAAAAATTGTTAATTGAAGCAAATTTCACAAATTTTAGGTTGGTTGCTTTTTATGAGAAGTTTTTTATAATCATGACAATGGAATAAGGGGTTAGTGCACATTTTACGCTGTAAACAAATGTTGTTATCATTTTTACAATACTTTAAAAAATAATGTCTGTCCTTTAAGGGGGTACCCAACACCATCACGAAAATAAATTCCACTCGTTTAATTTTCTTTATATTTTGTTTAGACATT